>SRMA01025793.1:326284-340350 GCA_007224835.1 Danionella cerebrum
GAATTCAGTTTAGTTAATTCTTAAACATTATAAAAGGTAATGTCTTTCTATATCCATCATCCTTTACAAACACACTCATGTCAACAAAGGAAACAAACAAGTAAGAATTACTTACTTTACACTTTCTCTCGATAGTAAAAGTGCACTTCTTGAAACAATATTGTTGCTTTGGAAAAGCACACAGACAAGGAAAAAATATGTCAAATTGTTTAATACAGCTATAAAACTCTTATTTCCTATTCAAATATGCTAAAAGCAGAAATGATTAGCCAACGAATGTGTTACAGTTTTTTTGTCATCCTTGACGAACGACAGCTTTTGGAAAAATGTTTGTAACTGCCAGCAATCATGAAAACTGGAAACAGCTATTTGTGTTTTTTTTTCCTATTAACTTTTAGTTTTTTGAAACTGATACTGGGCAGTCTATAGCATCATATAGTTAAAGGTTAGCAGTAAACAAAATAAATGTTGCATTCTCCTTCTCATTGGGTTTCCATGACTGAGAGAACGGTCAGGAACTAGAACACAACTACAAAAGAGGATCTTCTTAATGACCTCAAGCCTAAAGACCAGATTCACCTTAAAACATTGGTATTCCAAAACACAAATCACATGTGAACATCTGAATGACTCAAAGAAGAACCATGTGAAACATTTCAGTTCAAATGACAAAAAAACTGTTTGTCATTAAATCCGTTCATTTGGTTTGGAAGAGACGGAACGAGCCCAGTCTGAACACCCAAACCATCTCGTCGTGAGAGGTTTTGAAGGAGAGCAGAGCAGAGCAGTGCCATGCCACCTAGGAAAGCAGGCAAGGCCCAACTCCTTGCCGGGGCAATGGAGCAGGAGGCAGCTGGATCGACGTCTGGCCCCGGAACGCAGGAACTGTACAACATGCTACACAGCTTCATGGCCAAGCAGCAGCAGAGGGAAGAACGCCTTGAGGGGGAAGCGCAACGCCAGGAGCTGAAGTGGAAAAACGTGCAACATCAGTTTGTGCAACTTCAGACGGAGATGCAGCAGTTGCAGCAAGCATTACCAAGGAGGGATGGAGCAGTTGAAGCTGGGACGGCAGGAGCTACAGCCGGAGTGACGTCACTCGATCAACAGTTGGTGAGAGAAACTTCACAGACACCAGCTGCTGAGTTACATGCCGATATCGCTGGTTTATCAAGCAACACAAGAGTGGCATTCCCCAAAATGTTGCCATGGAATGCAGAAGATGACATTGAACAATATTTGACTACTTTTGAAAGAATTGCGACAGCTTGTCGATGGCCAAAATCTGACTGGGTACTTTACTTGCTACCTCTACTGACGGGTAAAGGGAGAGCTGCTTATGTTGCAATGAACATGCAGGATGCTGAGGATTATGACCTAGTTAAACAGGCCATTATGATAAACTGCAAATACACACACGTTGCCTTTTACTGATGCAAATGTCCCCTTTTCCCTGGAAAGTGGACTGATCCTGGGGAGCCAATCAGGTTACACCACATCTACAAATCTTATACAAACACTTGCACATTAAAACACATACAAAATCTAAAATAGCGCATACACAATTCACGTCATACAAAACAAACATAAAATACAAGATTCTGTTTATAAACTAAAATAACAGAACAATGATTGGCTCAGGGGATGATGAGGTATTAAAGGTGGAATGTCTACATCATCACAGTGAGTGCCAACAAAGCCCCCAAGTACTATTTCTGAATGGCATCAAATACGTATCTTTCTTATACAGATGCAAACCAACGATCAAATGATTTTTCTGCTGTCTCTTACTGAAAACAAAACAAAACCCTAATTTACAGATTCAACAGGGGGTCAAATACTTATTCTCCTCACTGTTTATGCTATGGCATGAGCCCGGAGGTCAGGCGGCTCATTAGGCGGAAGGCATTTTAACAGCTTTGGATCTTACTCAAGTCCTGGAAATTCACCCATTTCATGAAACTGTTCAAACACTGAAAATATGAAAATCAACACAGACCATTTCCATTTAGGTCAGTTTTGAGTATTAGTTACTTATAAATACTTTTATGTAAATACAAATTTGATTACATACAAAAAAGAAGTCCAAATACTTGAGAGGGCACTGTTTTGTTCATTTCTTCTACATTAGAAAAAGCCTGTGCCAAGTGCAAAGGTTCTTATACATCTGAAATAGAACAGGATGAAAATAATTATTCATACAAAAAAAGAGAAATATATACATACAATTGTTAAATAACTAGCTGTATGGAGCCAATAGCAATACAATGATTTCAATGAGCTCCTTGCTGTGTGAAGCAATGTAATAATAACACCAAAACTAGATTTTAAAGTTTGCACGCAAACTTCGATGTTGGCTTGCGTTGGTGCCGTTAATACCTATTTTTTTAAATGTTGTCAATTCCGCAACAATAACATAATCCAACCCCCATGTCTCTATGATTTTCATAAGCTGAGATAGGTACATGCAAAATTGGTTGCTATGGTAACCAGTCTGGTTGCTATGGAGGGGTCAGTGACCTAACATATTGTTCCCCATGTCAATACGAGTAAAATGGATCAACCCCTAAGTCTCTATGATTTTCCTAAGCTGAGATAGGTACATGCAAAATTGGTTGCTATGGTAACCAGTCTGTTTGTTATGGAGGGGTCGCTGACCTAATATATTGTTCCCCATATGAACACGAGTAAAATACAGCAACTATACAGCAACCCCTATGTCTCCCTATATGGGAGACTGGGGTTCGAATCCTGGTTGGGACATATGACAACATGAATGTAATGGTAAGCATTTTGGTGTCGTTTAAAAATGGTCATACATATATGTATAGTGGTAATATATGTATAGTATGGTGGAATATACTATATGTAGGATATAGTATAGTGGTGATGCTGCCGTCCTTCACATGGGAGACCGGGGTTCGAATCCTGGATGGAGCATACGACAACATGAATGCTATGGTAAGCATTTTATTGTTGCTTAAAATGGTCATACATATATTAGGCCACCTGGAGTAAAAACTGTGTGTTTTTTAAAAATGAAAACAGCACCAACTGAAAGAGGACAAAAATCTCTACCATTTAGATATAAAATGTGTGTAACTCAAAGTTAGAGTGGGCGATGACATCGCCACTCTAGGGCTCCCATAGGGAATGACTTGGGCGATTTTTGGGCCGAAATTCGCGATTTTTACGGAAACCGCTGGTCCAATCGGTCCGAAACGACATAGCAACAAACTACATAACAGCTTTGAGGTGTGTGGAAAGTTTCGTGGCTGTAGCTCGAACAGGCTAGGAGGAGTAGGGTTAAGAATTTTTGTGAGAAGAAAAGAGAAGAAGAAGAAGAAGAAGAAGAAGAAGTTTAGGTGCAATAACAAAATGTTGGCTTTGCAAGCAAGCCAACATAATAAGTTTAGGAGCAATAACAATATGTTGGCTTGAGTTTAAGTGAGATAACAATATGTTGGCTTTGCAAGCCAACATAATAAATGAGAGTGCTCAAAATCATTTTTTCACATCCAACTTTATTGGTTATTTACATTTTTCCATGAGGACAAGTCATCAATCTGTAAAAAAATAATGCAGAGAAAAACAGTTAAGCAAATAATTGGTTAAAAATTAATAATGTAAAAAAAAAAAAAAACTCTTACAGTCTTGTTGGGGAGATTTTTCATTTGTTGTGCAATTCATCCATTCATTTTCCAACCAGCTTATTCCCTTTTCTGGGGTCACAGGGGTCTGCCGGTGCCTATCTCCAGTGCACATTGGGCGAGAGGCGAGGGTACACCCTGGACAGGTCGCCAGTCCATCGCAGTTGTTATGCAAACTGTTCTGTTGAATTCATCACCCTCACTAAAAGAAAGCACAGGTTGTATAAGAAAAAAATCCATGTTTTTTGTTGAAAGAAAAATAAAAAAACATACCTTTGTTGATAAATGGGCCCCCAGAGAAAAATCTGTTCAGCCTCCTGCCACGACACCCCCCCAGCTCGCATCTGCCATGAATGATGGCCTGTAAAATATAAAACAATTAATAAAAAACTGTAAAAAAAAAAATACATAATCGCATATAAATTATTTAGGCAACTCAACAGAGCTCATATAGTCAGTTGTATATGCTACATATAAAAAAAATATTAAATAAAATGAACTCTTACATTCTCCTTGGGGGGGATTTTTCATTTGTCGTGCAATTGTTCTTCGGAATTCGTCACTCTCACTAAAAGAAAGCATAGGTTGTATAAGAAAAAAAATCCATGTTTTTGTTGAAAGAAAAATGAAAAACATACCTGTATTGATAAATGGGCCCCCAGAGAAAAACCTCTTCAGCCTCCTGCCATGACACCCCCCCAGCTCGCATCTGCCATGAATGATGGTCTGTAAAATATAAAACAATTTACAAACAATTAAATTATTACAGAACATATTTCTAGTTGTTACACTGTGATTGTGTTATTGTCTGTAGTTACACTACGAGATTTGTCAAGTACAAAAAAAGAACGTGTAACATTATTTTTCTTATACATTCTACTACTTCTAATAGTAAATACAGTAATATAAGAATCAAATAATAGTTGTTAATACAGTAATACACACTGTAGACCTACACAGTACCACATAACCCATGTAAATAGGTAATAATAGTGCACCACGTGTTTGAAAATAAAACAAAATTGACATCCAATCTTTCTATAGTGTCAATAACTAAAAGGTTTGTTTATGGTGTAATAAGGTGTCACATTGTTTTCTGCCATAAACCGGTTATTTTCAGCAAACGCTTCAATAAAAAGAATAACCTTACTTACATGTCTCATGTTGTGACATCCCAACAGTATTATAATACTGGGAAATTATCATCACACATCCTGTCAATTTTCATCCAAAAAAGCATTTCTGTCTGGGGGGGCATCATGGACTTGAACATTTAACAGTCTGGATCTAAAAACAAACATTAGAGAACACATTAGCTTGTGGTGTTCACAACATCTCAGTAAAGGTGGAAAATTCAACTTAGAGCCTAGAGACCAACCTTGTGGTGGTTAATTTAGCTCCCGGAGTCAGAAAAGGTGATTTAATGAAGCGCAGGGCGACTCCTCTTTAGTGGCACATCAACACTCGCTGAGGTGTCCGAGGATCTTCTTCTTTTTCTGCTCTGATGGGTGGCAGGAGGAGGGAGATCTGGCTGGCTCAAGATCTCCGAAATCTCTGTGTCGCCAAACTTACGGAGGTAGCTATCCAGCCCCTCCACGACTTGCTCGTCATCAGCAGCAAAGTCCACATTCTCAAAAACATCATTAAGGATGTTGTCCAGCCACGTTTCGGTCCTGCTGGTCCTAGAGCCATCCCTCTTTTTAGAGCGCCTTCTACGGGGAGTCTCAACAGCCACTGGAAGATCTGCGTAACCAACAAAAACTGGTGGCCGCTCTTCAGGCACATACACCGGAGGCAAATTGAAATCTAGACACAGTTAAAAAATGGTTATTTAACCTTTGAACTGAAATTCTACAGTATTTATGTAACTACTAATGACTTACTTTGATGTGGCATTGGACTCGCCGGGGTCATTAGAGGTGCGAATGGTGGATGGGTGGGGTTGAAGTAGACAGGTGGAGGCAGAGGGTTGGGGACGTAACCGGGATAATAGGGGGGTGGGTAAATAAATGAGGGATGCATGCAGACAGGAGGAGCCATGGGGGGTCCTTTAAAATGGAAAAGTTGTTTAGTCACACAAAAGTCAAAACTTGTATAGAACTGTTTTTTTTTTTTTTTTTTAAAAATCCATGTAAAAAGTGGTAGAAGGTCTGGGAGCAAAGTTGCCAGACAGTTAAAATAGTAAAACACTAAAAGTTATTTCAAGGTAGAATTCCATAATAATAAAATTCCCTTATAATTAAATTTCAGTCTTAAACAGTTAAAAGCTAATATAATTCATCCATCCACATGGTGGCAATTATGTAAATCTTGTGGAAGACAAGCCGTCTGCACTGTGCTCATGAAGCAGTCCGCTTAATGATATGTTGTAATAACACAGAATGCTTACATTAAATGAATAAAACCACCATATAGATGGACCCCTAAGCTCTCATCATAGTGTATTCTTATGATTGGTTATTTATGATCCTCAAAACATATTCGTATTAGCTTTTTGTCAAGGAAAGCTGGAATCGAGTCGCCGAGGTTGTCGTGGCTGAAGACAAGTAAGTTGCTTGTTATTGCTGTTAAAGATAAAGGTAAATCGAAGTTAACTTTATTTCCAAGTCAGAAAAAAAGTTTCGCTTCAATTTTGTTGGTTTTGCCGAATATTTTGTTTCAGTGTCTAAATGATCTACAGCAGGGGTGTCAAACTCACTTTCAGAGAGGGCCACATTAACATAATGGCTGTCCTCAAAGGGCCAGATGTAACTTATAAATGTAAAACAATGTAATGTAAAATAAATGTAACTACTCCTTAATGTTGAATAAATTAATATTTATAACTTAGTCAAGTGACAATTCAGTAGCATAAAAACCATTGTATGCTTATTGTTCTAATATAAATCCTTTTTTTTCAGCTTATGAAAACACACATAACTCCATTAATGATCAAACTGTCCAAGAGAATAAAGAAAAATAGCATTTTTGTAATTTTTTTGCGGAAAAAACCCTTACAGACTGAAGACATAGCATATCGATCATCATCTTTTATCATCAGGTTTAAGAAACAGATCACAGATAAACTATTAGCTGTGCCCATTTTACATCTTGAAATTTATTTTAGGGTGAGAAATCGGAGGTGTGGCGTGAGAGATCACTCAAATGCGAGAGTCTTGCGTTCAATGTGTGAGAAACTGCAGCTATGTAGTTTCAGTCGTGAGTATGAATGCGGTAACAGCGTTGCGGCCACCATAGACATTGTGGGAAATGTAGTTTTTTTTTTCGTTTTCGTTTTTTTTTTTTTTTCAAAACTTTTTAGCCCTCGCGGGCCACATTAAATTACATGTCGTCTGGCCCGCGAGCCTTGAGTTTGACACATGTAATCTACAGTAACCTAGGTGCGTGCTCCGTCGATCCGACTCAGATACGCAAACTCGACGCAGACGTGAAGGACACGCAGGCAGTGTGAAACAAGGATTTAATGTGAAATTAATGTAAAATGCTCCAAAATGCTTTTTTCCCATTGCGCGAGTGGCTTTGTATTCCTGTTCACCTTTGAGTCTTATTTTGTGTATTTTGTGGTTGCTCTTCTCAACGACGTGCGCAGCCCAACTAATCGATTTTCGTTGACATCGGCGTTCGTTGACAACGGCGTTCGTTGACAACGGCATTTGTTTACAACGAATTTCGATTTTCGATTTTTTGTTGAAACCCAACGCAAAATACAATAAAACGTGAACACGTGAAATACAACGTACGTTTACACAAACATAACATGCAGAACAACACTTTTAAGACGAAACGGCCTAAAACAAACAAAACGAGAAGCAATTTGAACTACGTACGAAATATGTACATGTTGGTACAGCAGAAACTAGTTTTTGCGATAAAAACCTAAATGGCAGTAATAAAATACCGTGTTAATCAAGTAACATGAGCTCTACATTAAAAACGTGTATTTGACGCTTTCGTTGCAATTAGTTTTTTCTCCTTTTTTTGACTGGGTAGGAATAAACGGAAATTTTAATGAAAATTTATGTTTATCTTTATACAAAATAGCCTCTTTCCTTTACAGAACTAACTTATATTTAATGTACGAATAGCTGAATGAAATCATCAGTTTCCTTGAGGAAGTGATGCTTTCTTACCTGCATGAGGGAATGGCACCAGAGGAGGTGGTGTGTACCCTGGTCCAAAAGGCCTCATGGGATGCCAGCCGTGCCAAAACATCGCCAAATCACTGAGAAAAAAAACCTCCAAAAAACAACCTTCACTCTCAACCGCCAACAACACAATGAGGGGTCTGGATGTGCAGAATGTATGATGTCAAACTGATGTTGTTGTTCGAAACTCAAGGTTTGGATTTAAAAGTGAGCTTGTTTACATTTAAAAATGAACTGAACAAAACACACTGCTCAATAGTTAAGAGACATTTAAATGATTTAGACTGCAATTTCCAACACTTTGCATTGTTAAACATTTATTTGTTTAATTAATTAATACAGTTTGAAATAAAACTGACACTGTTTTCTTAATTGGCACAGCTTGTTTTGTTATTAATCCAACTTTTACATTACAGTTAAAGCTTTGAAATATTTTACAAATATTAAAAATAGCTCATTCGAGTGCTTTGTTAACGGCGACCATTAGAGAAAGAGTGCCAGCAGCCAGGTTGCTAATTAGAAGCTCCTCCCGAATTTTGTTATCAAATCGCTAATTTGACACTTTTCACTTTTAAAGAGAATATTTTTATTCCAGCAGGTGTTTCCATCTTGAGAAACCAATCAGAGGGTCTTTATTCCAGTTAAAAATTAGTCCTAACACAGATTGATTTGGCTGTTACCAAACCTCATCTAAATTGGTTCCAAAGCCAGAACAAGACATGATGGATATAATGGAAAGTGCCAAGGTGTTCCATACTGTGCCATAACATAGAAAAGCACCACCAAACCCCAATTTGTTTTATGCAACAGATGAACTCTGAACTATATGTTTCATATAGTGGTTTACAATGCAGTGATTTTTGTTTTTGTGGAAGTGTAAAGCGTTTAATGAAAAGAAGCCATTTTATGATTAATAAGAGACATTGCTAGCTATGAAAATGTTTCCAAACATTTGACCACATGATTACCAAAGAGTATCACATTGTTTCCACATCGTTAGTGAGCAAAAGTGCTTTAATAAGTCTCTTATTACATATGGCAATGTTGAGCTCTGTGATCGCCGCCGTGTGGCCAAACAAAAAACTGCAGCATGCTGAACACGTGCGTAGCTGCTGAGAAGCAAAAAATGTTGACTTGGATCTGAATGAAACATTGTTGTGGATTGAGCTAATACCAGTTAAACTGTTGGCAAAGTAAATGTAATTTATTTAAAACAAAGAAACCACGCCACAGGTGACACATAACTGTCGTCCATTTGTTCAATCACAAAACGGATGAAGAATAATAGGATTTCAGAAACTCGCATACAGCTTTATCACAAAAAAAGTGAAATATGTCAAGCCTTTATTTCTTGAATATTTACCCGCAAAGTCACTCTGAGCTTTCAATTGCTTTCTCAGCTATAATCAGAGAGAATACTGGACAGTGACACTTTGGTTAAAGGCGCTGGTTGTTCACAGCACGCTTTTATTCAGTTAAGTCTAAATAAAAGTTTGGTGGATAAAGGTGCACCAATCAAAAGTTCGAGAAATGGAGAAATACGTTTGGAACAGAAATACTTTGGGACAGCTTCACAAGGAATGGACAGAGAGAGTCTGCACACCACAAAGCAGAGACGAGTCCTAGATATGAACAAAAAAACGTCACAATTCTTCTTTAAAGATATTCCTCGTCTCAGGACTGTGGCGAAGAAGAACTGTGCTGTTTCTCAATGAAAAATACCCTTTACAGATCAGAAATAATTTAAGCTGCCCTGTCTGCTGGTGTTGGGGTTTCATTTTTCCAGCAGGACCTGGCCCACACTACCATCCACACTGTACAATAGACCAAACTGGGCTTCCACTATACTTGAGCAGAGCCACGGGTTGATAGCCTGCATGCCATGCTGCATTAATGCAAAAGGAGACCAGACCAAGTACTGAGTGCTGAAATTAACATACTTTTTGAGATCTCTATTTTAAAAAATATTTGTATCGATCTTAAGAGAAACTTGTCATGATAAATACTATAAATAAAGGCTTGACATTTTTCACTTGTTTAATTAATCGAAACAGTAAATCCGTTTCACTTTCTGAAATGTGACAAAAATACAGAACTTTCCTTGAAACGTTAGTGTATAGAAGTGTACTAGCACCAATGACATTAGGAATTGTACATGACATCTGCCGAGAATCTGTGATTGATGCACTAGCTGTTATTTAGCAGACATTCACCGGCCACTTTATTAGGTACACCTTGCTACATGATAGCATCACACAGTTGCTGCAGATTTATCGGCTGCACACCCATGAAGCAAGAGGTGGTCTATTGAACTGAGATCCGGCCACTGGAGGGAGGCCATTTGAGTAGCGTGAACTCAAGAAACCTGTCTGAGACGATTCATGCTTTATTTACCTAATAAAGTGGCCGGTGAGTGCATAAATAAACATCATCTTCTTGACAGATTTCAAAATATTTTAATTATTGCAAATATGTAAAATTGAATCATGTTCAGTGATGGACAAGCCTCTAGAGCTGCTTATAGTAGGTTACACAAGGTTCAAATAGCCATTAACCATTTAAACCAAACATTTGATGAGTAACTACCATTATCTTAACCTCACACACCAATAACAATTTCAATTCTGCAGCAGAAAATCTTTGGTTTAGGAGGAGAGTGTTAAAAAATAAAGAACTTTCAAGTTTTGACTCCATTTAAACACTTGCCAGGTCTCTTGATAATTCGCTAAGGCGCTATGATAAACTTGAATCTTGCTTATAGTTGATTTGCTAATTATTAGAGCAAAGAAGGTCAAAAGTCTGTTAAAGAGTCGATTGGGGCCACCTGAGGTTCAGTGGGTGGGCTTGGCAGTTCTTCGATGGGCTCATATTTAGCTTCAGGATCAGGTTGAGGGATTGGAACCCGCATTGGGACTGGCACTGGCACCGGCACAGGTTCCACATCAGTGACCAACACCTCCACCTTTGCAGTTGTAAAGATTTAACGTTGGTTAGTGATTAGCACATTAGCAGTTCACATTAAAAACAGCAACTAAATGTTCATATTCCACATACAGTGGTACCTCGGGATACGAATGCTTCGACTTAAGAAATGTTTGAAATTTCGAGATACGAAAAAAAGTCCAAGATATGAAAAACACAAACAGCTCTGCTCTATTATCTGCTTGTTAAGTAATGTGGATCGCTTTTCCAAAATTGACTAAGCAAACTACTGCCCCCTGCCAGTGTGGAGGGGGCACAGTTGGCTCGGGGTGACGGTCTCAGGCTGTGGTGGTGCTGCACGTTGTCTAAACCCAGGAAGCTGAAAAACAAACATCTTAGAGAACTTTGCCTGAAGTTCATAAAGTAACATTGGAGAAAAAGAGTTGAAAGACATTTTGTGGAGTTTAACCAACCTGCATGCCACCTTTAGCCAAAGTGCTGAGTCCATACAAACTGGCCACAATGCAGATCACCAACTCTACCACCAGAATCAGAACCAGAGTCGCCAAGAAGCCATCGATCAAGTGCTGAGATCAGCCAGGACAGAAACAAAACCATTCTTAGCGTGTGAATAATTGCAGATCATCAAAATCAAATGGTCTGTCTCCCTCAGATCTGTTTACGAATTTTTTCATTTTGAAGCATTTTCAGACAACTGACCCAAAGTGCAAAACTGACAGTCCACATGCATTCACTCTTTTGCTACAGAAACAAACGCAGACCACAAAATTAAGCTAAGTGTACTGGTGAATGCAGGCACACTGTGTTACAGAATTCAGTTTAGTTAATTCTTAAACATTATAAAAGGTAATGTCTTTCTATATCAATCATCCTTTACAAACACACTCATGTCAACAAAGGAAACAAACAAGTAAGAATTACTTACTTTACACTTTCTCTCGATAGTAAAAGTGCACTTCTTGAAACAATATTGTTGCTTTGGAAAAGCACACAGACAAGGAAAAAATACGTCAAATTGTTTAATACAGCTATAAAACTCTTATTTCCTATTCAAATATGCTAAAAGCAGAAATGATTAGCCAACGTATGTGTTACAGTTTTTTTGTCATCCTTGACGAACGACAGTGCCCTCAGAAAGCTTTTGGAAAAATGTTTGTAACTGCCAGCAATCATGAAAACTGGAAACAGCTATTTGTGTTTTTTTTTCCTATTACCTTTTAGTTTTTTGAAACTGATACTGGGCAGTCTATAGCATCATATAGTTAAAGGTTAGCAGTAAACAAAATAAATGTTGCATTCTCCTTCTCATTGGGTTTCCATGACTGAGAGAACGGTCAGGAACTAGAACACAACTACAAAAGAGGATCTTCTTAATGACCTCAAGCCTAAAGACCAGATTCACCTTAAAACATTGGTATTCCAAAACACAAATCACATGTGAACATCTGAATGACTCAAAGAAGAACCATGTGAAACATTTCAGTTCAAATGACAAAAAAACTGTTTGTCATTAAATCCGTTCATTTGGTTTGGAAGAGACGGAACGAGCCCAGTCTGAACACCCAAACCATCTCGTCGTGAGAGGTTTTGAAGGAGAGCAGAGCAGAGCAGTGCCATGCCACCTAGGAAAGCAGGCAAGGCCCAACTCCTTGCCGGGGCAATGGAGCAGGAGGCAGCTGGATCGACGTCTGGCCCCGGAACGCAGGAACTGTACAACATGCTACACAGCTTCATGGCCAAGCAGCAGCAGAGGGAAGAACGCCTTGAGGGGGAAGCGCAACGCCAGGAGCTGAAGTGGAAAAACGTGCAACATCAGTTTGTGCAACTTCAGACGGAGATGCAGCAGTTGCAGCAAGCATTACCAAGGAGGGATGGAGCAGTTGAAGCTGGGACGACAGGAGCTACAACCGGAGTGACGTCACTCGATCAACAGTCGGTGAGAGAAACTTCACAGACACCAGCTGCTGAGTTACATGCCGATATCGCTGGTTTATCAAGCAACACAAGAGCGGCATTCCCCAAAATGTTGCCATGGAATGCAGAAGATGACATTGAACAATATTTGACTACTTTTGAAAGAATTGCGACAGCTTGTCGATCTGACTGGGTACTTTACTTGCTACCTCTACTGACGGGTAAAGCGAGAGCTGCTTATGTTGCAATGAACATGCAGGATGCTGAGGATTATGACCTAGTTAAACAGGCCATTATGATAAACTGCAAATACACACACGTTGCCTTTTACTGATGCAAATGTCCCCTTTTCCCTGGAAAGTGGACTGATCCTGGGGAGCCAATCAGGTTACACCACATCTACAAATCTTATACAAACACTTGCACATTAAAACACATACAAAATCTAAAATAGCGCATACACAATTCACGTCATACAAAACAAACATAAAATACAAGATTCTGTTTATAAACTAAAATAACAGAACAATGATTGGCTCAGGGGATGATGAGGTATTAAAGGTGGAATGTCTACATCATCACAGTGAGTGCCAACAAAGCCCCCAAGTACTATTTCTGAATGGCATCAAATATGTATCTTTCTTATACAGATGCAAACCAACGATCAAATGATTTTTCTGCTGTCTCTTACTGAAAACAAAACAAAACCCTAATTTACAGATTCAACAGGGGGTCAAATACTTATTCTCCTCACTGTTTATGCTATGGCATGAGCCCGGAGGTCAGGCGGCTCATTAGGCGGAAGGCATTTTAACAGCTTTGGATCTTACTCAAGTCCTGGAAATTCACCCATTTCATGAAACTGTTCAAACACTGAAAATATGAAAATCAACACAGACCATTTCCATTTAGGTCAGTTTTGAGTATTAGTTACTTATAAATACTTTTATGTAAATACAAATTTGATTACATACAAAAAAGAAGTCCAAATACTTGAGAGGGCACTGTTTTGTTCATTTCTTCTACATTAGAAAAAGCCTGTGCCAAGTGCAAAGGTTCTTATACATCTGAAATAGAACAGGATGAAAATAATTATTCATACAAAAAAAGAGAAATATATACATACAATTGTTAAATAACTAGCTGTATGGAGCCAATAGCAATACAATGATTTCAATGAGCTCCTTGCTGTGTGAAGCAATGTAATAATAATACCAAAACTAGATTTTAAAGTTTGCACGCAAACTTCGATGTTGGCTTGCGTTGGTGCCGTTAATACCTATTTTTTTAAATGTTGTCAATTCCGCAACAATAACATAATCCAACCCCCATGTCTCTATGAATTTCATAAGCTGAGATAGGTACATGCAAAATTGGTTGCTATGGTACCCAGTCTGGTTGCTATGGCGGTGTC
>SRMA01025793.1:340370-568818 GCA_007224835.1 Danionella cerebrum
CGGAAGAAGAAGAAGAATAAGTTTAAGTGAGATAACAATATGTTGGCTTTGCAAGCAAGCTAACATAATAAACGGGTTGTAAAATGAATGAATGAATACGGGCGCCTTCCAGTGGAGGATTTTAGGAACTGCTTTACCGTTAAGGAAAGATGATTTATTTTAGAACAGAAAAAAGGAAATTCATTTAAAATAAGCATTACTGTATTATAGTATTAAATAAATATTTCTAATTACAGGACATGTTTTCCCAGCAGGAATATAGTACTTGTACTTGCTCATAAACAGATATTAAAACTGGCAATTGATTCAGAGAAATTTGTATTTTATTTTAATGTTCATTTAATTTGTTTTAATACAGCACAATTTATGGCTGTACTTTTGCAGATATGAACCTGGCGGTTAATGTGAACTGCACCGAAACTTCTTTTTAAATTATTATGAACACGAGCGCCCTCCTGTGGAGGTTTATATAATCTGAGTTACTGCTAAGAAAAGTTGATTTATTTTAAAACATAGACATCAATAAATAGAAATCAAATGAGTTCTTGCTTGTAAACTGATAGAATATTAAATTGGCATCAATAAAGTGATTTTTGCATGCTTGTTTGTATGATTCATAATATGTATGCTGTATTTTATTTTCTGAAAGTAACTGGGACACTGTAGTGTAACTCTTTTAATGTAGCAAGAATAAAATGAGTGACACAAATGAGTAGCTGCACAAAACATATGTATCCAAAACAATCAGGAAGCAAGAAACTGGCATCATGAACATGGCATGAGGAAACTACGGCACTTTACTGTCACTAAGCAAGCACTCAAGCAGAAAAAGGGTTGTCTCCTGACTGCATCTGCACGAACGAAGCCAGAGATGAAGAATCTTCTGGATCTCGACGAGACATTTACCTCAGCCTCCCGGCAACCTTGCCCTTGCCACGACCCTTGGCACTGCAAACAGAAAAATAATCATCCAAACAGTGCATTGAAAACAGCTGATGTTTACATTGATCACTCTTTAAATGCAGGAGTGACTCATTTTGAAGCAGGGTACCCAGATGTTTCAGTATCTATGAGGATATTTTATTGCAGACCTGAGATAAACCAAAATAATATTCACGCCATGGCAACACTATATAAATATTCACCAGCAAATATAATGAGCATTACAGTATTTTACAATAAACGAAACATTGATAAGAACTTGTGGAAAATTTCAAAGTAGAATAAGTGCAGTGTACCTAGAAAAAAAGATTTTGGATTATCAACAACAAAATATCTAGCGCCGGTTCCCTACATGAAAAGAGACACATACCAAACGCATGCATGTAAACACATAAAGCCCATGCTGAGGTCTTGTTTCATCCTAATGTATTTCTTACCCTCTCGTTCAGCCTACAGATTCCATTCCCAGAGGAAAAGAGATGAATTTGGAACTTACCGTCTGACAGCGGACTCTCAGCTATGACCAATCAGTTCAGCGATAAAGCACCCCTATTACGCTTCCAGATCTACCATTACAGTTATACGGTCACGTTTGTGTAATGTGTAAAAGATAAAAAGTGAACCACTAAATAGTTTTTTAAAAAGGGACATTATACCCAAGATTATTTGTGTTTTGTTCAGCGATTCTCCAAATCTGGTGAGAGCACTTTTAGCTTAGCTTAGCATAGAGCATTGAATTCTATGAGACCAGTAGCGGTTCAAATGATCAAAGCTTTTTCTAATTTGAATAATTACATTCTGATAATGTTTAAGAAAATTTGCTGGTGCCTCCATCAAAAAAACCCCCAGAGGTCACTTCTTGCTGTTTGAATAATTTTTCTTTCCCCTGATTATGTTAGATATGCTTCATTTTGTTAAACTGTCCAAAGTCAAAATTGTGATATTAACAAGAAGTTGTTATAACTTTGTTGTCTGATTGTCTGATAGGGATCAAATTTGGCATGCGTGTTGAGAGCCAATTTCTGATCAAACCAATACAAACTACCCTGCAGCATCACCTAGTGGCAGCATGAAATATAACATTATACGTAATTTATACTGTTTTACAGTTTCAGACTGTGTTTGAAGTACATGCTTGAATTCTGGAACACATATGTAAGGGACCAAGAGTGAATGTCCAATTAATTTTTTTTTATTTTCTTGTATTTTGTCCAGTTCCAGGCCTTGTACTTCAACAAACTCCTCCTAGAGATTGTATTTGTTCATCTTTAAACCTCATTAGTCTTATCGTAAGACACATGAGAAGCTTGCAAGCTTTTTGACTTTCTGAAACTATGTACACATGGCGCCATAAAGAGGAAGTTGTTATAACTCAGCCCTCTGATCAGTCCCAACTTTGCAAACTATGATAACAGTCCATGCCACAGATCTCTTGGTTATAGCACCACCAAGAGGTAGACCAGAAATATAAAAAAAGTAACATAGATAAGGTACTTTTATTTAAAAAGTTTGAGAGCACAAAGTTAGGAAGACTAGGGTCTCGTTTGTGACCGTTTGATCCCTGCCATCCACTAGGGGCAGTGTTAGTGTTTTACATTAAGTCCTCTTTTTCACTCTAAGTAACGGAGATGGCTAGTTTTATAATCTTTCTGGTTTAAAATGTGCGTAAAGGATAATTGTCTACTTGTGAATATTATATAAAACAAGAAGGAAAGGTAAAGAAGTTTCAGAAGTGACTAGAATCACTCACAGAAGCAAATACACTTCAGCTCCTCAACAATATCTTCCAGTAGCTCCACGATACATATTGTGACATATTGTGCCACTATATATTGTTATATCCCTTGTCATAGTGCATAGAGCAACAAACTGGCCATCAAGCAGCAATGGTGCTAATGGTGTGAGAGCCCTTTAATCACTGCTCGCAGCTTTCAATTTACAATTGGATATATGCTAATCTATGAATGGCTGAATAGAACAAATCTATCTATAACATAAGAAACAAGTGACTCCAGCCTAAATTTCCATTCAGACAATTCACTTTTGAATGACTTTTTTTTCCAAAACTGGATCAAGAAGTCAAATGTAAATAAATTGATAAATGGATACAAATCTAATTTTCACATTTTTAGGATGGAAAGGACTGTATTTTCCCCAACAATGTTCTTAACAATATTATCTTAAAAAATTTTAATATTAATATTAATCTTTTTACTGGTATTATAACAGAGAGTACCTCTAAAAGTAGAGTTTTAAAATCTCTAGAACCTCTTTTATAATTGTAAACTGAAATGATCGGATTCACTGATTGGCTGAGCTATACGAAAAGTCTTAGCCTCAGATCTGGAGGATAACTGAACAGACTTTATCTTAGGTAGGAGGGATGGGGAGGGGGAGGGGACGAGGGCATGTCAATATACAAAATATACCCCTCATGAGGTTAAATGTAGAAATTCTTAAAAAATATAAGCTGACCCAAGCTGTGTAGAACCATCTGACCAATCAGAACAGAGAACTTAGAAAGAGATTCTCAAAAAAGAGCTGAGATTTTTGATTTTGAACAAATAGGAATATTTTGAAAAGCAAAATAGGGGCACTTTAAAACATCAGATCCCATATATCTACAAACATTTCGCTTGAATTCAAGTATGGTGTGTGATGGGAAGGAAAATGAAGGAGCCACTTAAACTGGTCCTATTAGGATCGAAAAAAGCAAAAATCCTAAACGTCTCCCCGTTTGACAGCAGGATTGAGCTGAACAACATGCTCTGAGCTCGCTCCCGTCAAGATCGAATGGTTTCAAGGGGGTCTGGGTGCTGAAAGGAGCAGATCAATCTTTCTCTCGGTTTTGCATTAGAGTGACCAGATTTCCCAACAGATGATACACCATTCAATTTCTACAGCTATGTGTCTATTCTAGAGCATAAGAGAGAGGGCAGCTGGATCTGTAACTCTTGAATCTGGGTTTATGTCTAGCGACCTTCCCTTTTTACTTCATGGCAGCTCCTTGAAGGCTGCAACTGTGCACAGTTTAGCTTCAATCTTGATCATCACAACTGACTACTTGGCTTTGAAGCACGGTTTAATCTGAAACCTACAGGGCTCTAGCCCTTTAGGACCAAAGCGGCCTCTTATTTTAGGACGTTTTTCTTGTAGAAAACCAAGCATGATGAGCTTAAACTGTGAAGTACAGTAGCTTGATTTAAACAAGTTTGCATTGGCAGTATGCACTGATAACACAATGTGCATTTAGGGGCAATTAAACTGTGGTGTGTCTCGCAAACGCGTAATGTGTTTATAGTGACGCGCGTTATAGTGATCATTCATGGACTGACTACCTGTGGAGAAAATAAGGCACAATTTATGTATTCGTTTCATAACATTGTTTCAAAATAAACAAAACAATTTAATGTTTTCTGACTGTTTTTTTATTACTACACAACACAATACTTGTACAGTGGTACCTCGAGATAGAAATGCTTCGAGTTACGAAATGTTTGAGATACGAAACGTCTTGCGGGAAATATTTTGATCGAGATAAGTAAAAAAATCTACTCTGTTTGTTTCGACGTTGCGCTGGGCTTCCGGGTCCTGGTGCTCAGTTCTCCCATTGCAGACAATGCTTAAAGGGGAAATGTTTATAACGTGGAAAGTGCTGTTCTGTAGCTCAAGTTAGAGAAACCCTGTGACGCTCTCTCTCCAGTAAGCTCGCTACTGTCTACGCATGTGCTTGGGTTCATGTTGGTGTTCGTAATGCGTGAAATATCTCGAGAAAGTTCACTTTCATACGTGGTGTTATTTATTACATTAACAATGTGTAGATTTAAGGACTGAAGAAACGTTACTTGATTTTTCTCCGGTTTACCATTTTTTATCAAATGTATACTGTTGTTTCTGAGAGCGATTGCACGGATTAGGTGTTTTACGTGTAAAACTTGCTTCGACATATGAAAGCCACCCTGGAACAGATTTCATAATTTCGTATTTTGGGTACCACTGTACTTTTACTTTCAGTACTTGAGTATTACATTTTAACATAAACTACTCGCAGTACTTAAGTACAAAAATGTTGAATACTTTAGTACTTCTTAAGTATGGTGTTTAATAAGCGCTTGTACTTCTACTCAAGTGTGGCTCACTAGTACTTTAATACATCTCTGTTCACACAAGACTTTCAAACGCACCACATCAAAGCACTTTTTCAATAATCTTGATTGCCTTGTTTTTTCCCCTTGTTTTCCATACCATTAAAATGCTGTGACTCAACTGACTGAAGCTGGTGATGCTTAAAAAATGCACGACTTGGTGGCGCTCATGGATAAAACTCTTTTTACGGGTTTTGCATACAAACACAGCTCATGTTTGTGGTTTCGTCCCATTATAGAGCTTTATGAGAAATGCTTGTGATTATAAGAATATGGAAAAAAATTTTAGTTTAATAGAGAGATGTTTTCGATCCTGTTCAAAAACTCAGTTCAACACTTTTCCGTATTAAATGCAGCCTCTTGTTTGAGTAGCATCCAGCTGCAATGCTGGATCTCGACATGTAGGAACCACAGAGGTAAGCACCAAGCATAACTAAATATGTAACACCCCAAACTACCAACTTGAACCACAGATCTGATTGCCTAACTGTGTGGGCCTAACTGTTGAGCTCTGGTATTGCAGCTAGATAATGGTGGCTTGCTTTGCCACTCAGTCTCGCTCACTGAAGGCATGGCCTGGACGGAAAGTAACATCAAAGCATTCTCTCTGTTGGATTTGTATGCTTATACTGTGCTCCGTTGTGTATTTAGCATTTTCTTGGGTATGTGCACATGTGGCGGTTATAATAAAACAAAAAAAAAAAACAACGCGGACACGGACATAGCTACAACATATTTACACCGTATGAGCAGTACGTTAATTAAAGCTATTCAGATTTAAGAAATTTGAGGTATATTAGTCCATAAGCCACTGAAAGACTATTTGAACGCACACATTTGAGTCATGCCTACTTATATTAATTATCTCCATTGTATAGCACCTCTAGTAAAAAGTAAAAGCAGATATAGTTTATGTTGGTTTTTGCTTGATTGATGTATTACATATTGTTAAGTTTGTTGAATTTTCCCAAATATCAGCATTCTCTCTCTCCATATTAAAGGGGGAAATGAGACATCTGGCCACTCTACCTCACACTAACACATTGTCTGCATCCTTCCTCCAGACCTGGGTGTGTCTCAATCGGCTCCTGAGCATTGTGTATGTTAATTTAAACTTTAATTAAGAGTTTAAATCCAATGCTCACAAACTGTTATTGAATCAAAATACATTGTAAATGAATTATATACGTGTTTCATATCTAAATGTTCTTAGCTATATTTGCTGTATTTTTTCCAAAATAAATACTTTGAGTCATTGCTTGTGATGAGTCGAATGCATAGTGTATTTATTTTATTGTATATTTACTATTTACAAAATGGCCGCCTCATTGATTAGCATGCTAACCGTTGAGCAGACTGAGACGCAGCCCTTGTAGAAACCTGGGGAACGTGACCAGTGTGGCTCAGGGGACTTACCTCTGGTGGTCTCTGACTCGAGCAAGAAGCTGAGTGATCTGTAAAGGACACATACGAAGCCTTGCTAAGCACAAACAATGATATCAACGGGACCAGAGGTCGATGAACCTGTGGATTTGCAGGCGTTTTCTGCATGAAATACAGACGCAATCACGGGTCCCGACTTTGAAAGACCTAGACCCCACACATAGCGTAAATCTGAGCCACAGCACTGACTGACAGCAGGCTAGACAACAGTGAGGTAGACGCCTGCACAGACGGTTACTTACAACTTCTGCTGCTCATTGATTCGGGTCTGGAGAACATTCATCTGGAAGCAAGTCACAGTTTTAGACAGGCAGGCCATGGACTCTCGAGCTTCACGAGTGCTTTATTGCACTTATTGTCACTAAACAAACTACTCTGGACTTCAAGTCATGTTTGGAGGAATGTAGAGATTTTCCGGATCCAAGGAAATCTACAAAACACCTAGAAACACGCGTTTGCTCATAATTGTTTCTTCTCAATTAAAAGTTAACATGGATAAAGCATCATTTAACAAATTGATCAATTGCAATCGAAATTTGCTACTGGATACTTTTGCTCAACTTAAAGCCTGTTTAATAAGGCACTTGAATTTTTTCATTGAGTGAAACTCCTTTTGTGTTGAAAAGTACACACCATTAAATCCTGATTTGATTGTTTTAATTACAAAATATATTTAGATACTGAATGTATACATAATTAGTATTTTGTATTGTGTCATAAAACACATTTATTTGTAGTAAGTTTACCATTCGAAACAACACAAGCTAAACCAGTCCTAAATCCACAGAATTTTAAATATTCATATATTTCATAATCAAGCAACAGATCTATTCTAAAGTTCTTTCATACATAAAAATGCTAAAAATATATATTTTACATTCTATTTTAGAAATTTGTTATAATTATATTATTTAAAAAATTATATTATTATTTAATAATAACAATTTCTATATCAACCTTTAGAATTTCTGCTTGCACCGGAGCAATATTTGATTTCAAATCTAATGTGTGGGTTCTAAAAAGTTCATTAGTTTTGATATTTTTGGTTTTAAATAAACATTACAAGTGTTAGATTGTGAGAAATACGTGATTGTCATTTTAAATTTACCCAATTAAAATCTGTGCCACCTGGAGGTGAAAATAAGGTATAATCCTTGGAAATACATTACCTGTGATATGATTTTTCAAACAGTATATAAGGTTTTGGAAAGGTTTGTCAGGTTTTTCCATACAATTTTCAAACACACAATTTTTGTGTTCTCAACTGTGTTTTTTTGCTGTAAAAATAATAACATTAATACTTGGAATTTTATTTCTTGTACAATTTCTTTGGAATTATTGTGTGATGTAATGAAAATGTATTCATAACAAAGAAGCTGGGGTTGTATAAAAAAACTCTATTAATTGCAGTTTAATAGAGCAAATTGCAAAGTAGTAAAAAAACACTCAAAAAGACCCCAACCGTCTAAGGGTTAATAGAAACTTGGCCACAAACAAAAAAAGTAAAAGAACTGCTTAACTGCAGTCTATAGGTTTGAAGGAAAGCTATATCATATAGTCCAAATTTGATTTGTTTTCTATTATTTACTGATTAAATTCAATGACATTCGGTGGTCAAAGAAAAGTGTTGTCTTTATTATGTTACCATTCTGTTTTTTCACGCACCAGAAAAATAAAACGAATCTGTTAAATGACTGCAGATCATCGTAAAAAAAGTAGAGCTAGAATTAAATGTGGGGTCAGATATGCTATCGGTTTTCATATTTGTAATACAATCTTTAAAATTAGAGCCAAGATGTTATAAAAAACAAATAAATGTAAATAAAGATATGAATAATGAAGATTCATGCAGCTCAATTCAATGCTTACATCATATTTCTGTCTCTTGAGTTTCTCGCTGAGGTCGAATTTCTCCGCCTCCAGCTGCATCATCCACTGCCACATCTCATTGGCCTTCTCCCTGTTGCAGGAACCAATCAGATGAACTTTCTCTTCTGAAGGCAACGTAAACGGATTGAAGACGATTTACTTAAGTTTATCTTCAGACAGATGATCGATGCTGAGGGGCTTCCTTCTATCCGCCAGGATCTTCTTCTTCTTCTCTCTCTCTGTCTGTTTCTTCGCTCCCTTACGACCCTCGCCCTGACACACAGGACAGAGAACCATATGGAATTTCCATTATATATAGAACCATATAGAACCATTTTTCATAAAGGATGACAGTGAGAGGCTCAGTTTTTTTCTATAAAACTAGAGCAATATCTACAATTTTCAATTCCACATCAGTGAAATTGAGCCTCTTCTACGGATCTGTGAAAGTCTCATTTGATAAACCGTCTCCCAATTGAATGTCACATAGGACTTTGATAAAAAAGAAAGAATTGTATTCTTTAAATCTGCAGAAATCTCTAAAATCACACCTTCTGCTGGATTCCACCATACTGATGCGTCATGTTGGTAAGAGCTTTCTTCTTCTTGGCATCTTCATCCAGCTTCTTCCTCTGTTCCTCTAGTTCTCTTCTCTCCTTTTCTTCCTTTTCAAAGATGATGAACAGAGATTCATTTCCACTCTTTCTCACCCGTAACAACCACTTCCTACTGGCTGAAGGAAGCATCGCTTACAGCCAATCGTGCTTGTCTCTCCTTCTCTTTTTCCGCCCGGACCCTTTGTTGATCCGCTCTCTCTGCTCTACGCTTCTCCTGTCAATCACAAGGCATTGGTTCATGGATCAAATATTTTTGTTTAGCAACAAAGAAGAGAGCGGGAAGCTTACGATTCTGTTAACCAGAGCAATCAGCTCCTCCTCATCTTTCTTCCTCTGGATAAAATGCGCCTCGATCAGAGACTGCAGCTCAGACAAATCCTTCTCCTGACGCTTCCTGTGGATGTCCTGTCACATAAGCTCAAATTTTAGCTTCAAATATGGAACTGTTCATTTCTCCACATGAAACTTTTATTATTTTCACGTCAACCAAGGAACAAAGATTTTTTTCCAAATGTTTACATTGATGTACAAACAGATAAACATAAAAAAGATTTTCAAACTGGTCACACATAACAGTGTTTCACATAACACAGTTTCTTTATGTATTATTATTATTATTATTATTATTGATATTTTTTAAAGGCTGGAAACTATTCTGTGAAACTATTCAACACATTATCTTTTTGTATGCGCCTGAATTGATGATTCTTCTGCTTTTTTGTTCCTCTTTTATTTTTTTAATAACTCAAAAAATGTTATACTCATAACAAAACACTACAATGTTTGGATTTCCTTTATGAATCTGTCCATTACCAAGCAAGAACAAGTTTTTGACTGCATTAATTAAATTGTCGGAGTTTACGTCACTATTAAAAGCAGAGAATAATAAAAATGAAACCTCAGACTAGATTTTTTGTGACAAAGGACAACTAAAGAAAAGATACATCCTCAGATAAGCAAAAGGTGCACAAAATGTTCATGAATTTGGATAAAATATAATTGACAAAGAAAAATTGTTGTAAATTACTCACGGACTGCAAATAATTTTTATGGGTGAACTCAGTAGTGGTTTTAGCAGGGCCACTGCTGGGGAAATGGGTTCCCTAAGTGGAAATGTTCTATGGTGCCCCCCAAAATGCGCCCAATACACAATGTCACAAAATGCATTTTTTGCTCTCCCCCCCCCCAAAAAAAAACGAGTTCAGGTTTGAAATACGGTACTTAAAAGTGCTATTATAATATTCTTATATTTTGAATTCTGACAGTCTAATGTAGTTACTAAAATGATGGAGAGAGTTTTTGAATGCATTCATAAGAGAAAATGAGAAATGGAACCTAAACCTTTTGTGTGTACCCAAAACTACGGTGACCATGTTCTGATTTCCAAAAAAAAGGGACAATCGGCACGGCCTCGAGACACAAATTCAGACAGGCTTCTCAGAGGTTGATGAACATGCTTCATTATGCTTCAATGCTGCAAAATTAACTTCTGTAATAAAATAAAAGGAAATGTGTAAAAACTTGTCACCAAATAATAGCTCTCTTTTCAAATAAATAAGTAAAATGAAATAATGTTAATATGAACTTCTCTGTTAGAAAATCCAGCTTCAACAATACATCTCTTAATAATTCTAATCAGATAAATATTAGAAGAATCTCATAAAGATACTAACTTAATAAACAAAAAGGATCTAGATGTTTCATTTTTAGTTGTCTTCTTTATCCAGCGAGGTGCAGATCTGCCCACAAGGCAGCCTTTCTGTAAATACATTGTGCAACAAAGTGGTACCGTAAAGCGCCGGTCATTTTACGTAATGATCCGATGAAAAAGAGTAAACACTGGACTTTTTGTGATTTTATAAAAGCCTGTACTGTACATAAAAAGTGTACGTGTCCAAGCCAAAAAGGACACTTGATCACCCAACCCAATGCACCCAAGTTTGAGGTGAAATAACACAAAAACACCACTAAATAAAATACTGTGTATTCTGACAGGCAATAATGTTTCCTTTAATACTGTAGAGAGTTTTTAAAGGCATCCATAAGAGGAAATGAGAAATGGAACCTCAAAGAACAATTAGAAGGTCATGCCTTGGGGGCAATAGATTCCAGAATTGAAACCACAATAAATTATTCCATATGTGTAAACACAATTGAAACAGATCGAGTACAAAACATGTGTAAAATAATACAATGTTTACAGTGCAATGAGAAAAAGAGAGCATTGTGATTTGCGGATAATCAACAATTTATTTGTAATATTATTAGAAAGACATGCATGGTAAAATTTTTCTCATTAATTTTTGTGTCAAATGTGCAACTAAAAATAGAGAACAAAAGGCCACCGGGTGAACCGCTGTCTTAACTTTAGAAAAATAGCTTTGCAAGGCCAAATCTGACGTAAGCTGCGGATTTTTAAGTATGTAAATCGAATGTTTGGGATTATGAGACATGATTATAGATGGAATATCAACAGTAAAAACTCAGAGCTCTCAAGCATTCACTGGTTTGATGTTCCGGCACCCCTGGACCTACACCGAACACAGTCATCTTCTGTTTATACTATATTATCTGTTTATGTTTATATTATTATATCATCTGTTTATACTACATTATCTGTTCATACTACCAGATCATATGTTTATACCATAGTTTATCACACTGCTGTTGTTACCCAAATGAGGATGGGTTTCCATTTTGAGTCCGGTTCCTCTCAAGGTTTCTTCCAAAAGGGAGTTTTCCTTGCCACAATCGCCCCAGGCTTGCTCATCAGGGACATGTACACGACTTAGTAATTAATTTCTTTTAACTTTGTTGAGTTTAAACTTGTTGGTTTACTGTAAAGCTGCTTTGAGACAATGTCTGTTGTGAAAAGCGCTATATAAATAAAACGAACTTGAACTTGAAAACGAACTTGATGCACATACCCCCCCCCAACCACTCACCCCAGTGTGGTCTAAAAATGAACTTCAGACTCGGATGGTGAGTCGGGTGAATGTAGATGGGTGACTCAGGTATGTGATTAGCACCAGCAGGACCCTGTGACCCTTACCATGTCTGGGGGTACTCTGTACTCTGGCTACTCTCTCCGAGTACAGTACCAAACACATGCACCAGGTTAATTAAATAATCTAAATTCCCCTTTTTAATGAATGTATGTGTTGCCCTGTGAAGGACTGACAACATGTAGCCGCACCTTTCTCCTGAATAGCGCTGGAGAGCAGACCCCAGTGACGCCAAATGGGAACAAGTGGGCAATAAAAAAAGATGTTTCCATAAAATTTCCCCACCATGAATGGAACAAAGGAACTACAATAAAATTAAAACCAGTTTATGCCATCATTTATTTCCACAGAAACGAAGGATGGCGTCACCTAGTAGTCACTTTACAATAACCCTGTATAATAACCATTCTTTTGTGCATGATATAGAGGCTACATCTGTCTCACATTGACTAAAGCATCAATTAGGTCTCAACCTCCAGTAGAACAAAAAGTTATTACATATGGAACTAAGCTAATGATAGTTGGAGCAGTGAGGGCATCACGGGAAACATCTTGGTTCATATTTGAACGCGCTCATATCGTGTGCTAATACTCTAAGTTCAAGTTAAAGTGCCCTTGCTACTTGTTTTAGCGCACTCAGTTCTTGAGTTAACACCCATTATCTAATGGCAGATAGGTATTCAGAGGCCACATATGAAGCATTCCTTCAAAGGGTGTCGACAATCCAGTCCACTAAGCATAAGGGCTTTAAATGGGACACTGGGAAATCAGCACAGGAAGTGATGTCATTCAAATCCACAACTCTAAAATAGGTTACTCACATCAAAGTCCACCTTATCTCCCTCTGGGATCTTGGGAGCTGAGATATTGGGCATGAATCTGAAAAAGGAGAGTTCTTGACATATAAAAACCTCTCAATTAAACAAAAGAAAACATCAGTACAAATTGCAGAACCTACTTTGGCTTGGGTTTTGTCTCATCTGTGAATAAAAATATCAATAAAAAAATGTACAAAAATAAGAAGGAACAATTGAAGCTGGAAATGTCAAGATTCTTAAGCCCTTACCTGTGGCCTCCTCCTCAACAGGGGCTTCTGCTTGATGAACACACAATATTTAAAATTAGGAGCAAATACACAAGCATAATGTAAACATTGATTAAAATGCAGGAACAGAGTCATGAAGAAATTTGGATCAAATGGGGCAACCCAATGTTCTGACATGGAGTGATTGACAAGCAAAGGATCTTTACCTTCTGGTTCAGGTTGTGGCTTCTCTGTTTGGACACGACACAAGTAATTAAAAAGAAGCTTTAGAGGCACATTTGTGTGCTTTGAGGTTTGAAAAGGTGCTCAAATATTTACCTTCGGGTTCCGGGGGCTCTGTTGTTAGAACAGCACATTAGTTTGCTTTTATACGACGCAGAATGCATGAAGCATGCAAACACATGCATTTCAAACAATACAAGCTTGAGCTTAGCTGTTTTAAACACAAATAAAAACTGCTAATACTGTATTTAGAAATCCTCAGCTATATATTTTTGCAGCCGGCTGCCTGTCTGCTTGAAGGTCTCTGGTTTGTGGCCAGCCGGAAGCTTATTTGATTGAAGTTTCCTACATGTTTCCTCTCAGAGTGGGTTAAAATGGATGGATGTAATATAGTCATCTTTTCAATAAACTGCCCAAAAGGTTCAGAGATGAAAATGGATTTGCCTTCATAGTTCGTATTTGAATCCATATTTAATATCAAACCTGCATGCTTTTCTTAGTAATCAGTCATTTTTTATATCTAAAAGTATAGTATAGTATAGTATAGTATATATTAGTATAGTATATATTTTTATAAATAAAAGTACTTGGTAAAATAAATAAAAGTAAGTAAAAAGTTAAAGTAAATAAAATGCATTTATTAAGCAGATTTCTACATAAGGGCGGCCAAAAGTGCTAAATGAAATAAAAAATAGTTTAAAAACAGAGCTAATATGGAAGCGCCGTTATAAGTGGGACTCCCAGTACACCATTCGGCTGATCGGAGGGACCGATGATTTTTCATGTAATCACACATTTTTGTAAACGGTGGTCAAGGTGAATCATATTTGAAACACTCCGCACCCTGTGGACAAAGAAACCAGAGTTTTGGGGGGTGGAGTTTGTCGTGTCCGCTTTTGCTCTGTCACTTATTTGTTTGCAAACAGGAAGCAAACTATCTTGCTGTTTATTTTGCTTTTGTGGCTTACAGCATGTAAAGGATCACATGCGCATGTTTAATACTTGATCATTTAGCGGGCGCTTTTGTTTTTGCACAAGCAGTGCTAAATAAAAATGTTAAGAAATGCCATGAATCAACTGCCAGTCATTATTTAGGGGTTTTAGGGGTGTAGTCGTTTTCTTTACAGACACATGTAGACACAAGTTTTTTTCTAGATGGTGTGCAAAAAAAACCCCAAAACAGATACTTGTGGCCATTATTCTTAACGGTAGATACATTTATTTATTCGTATTGACTTGCTTGTATTTGGTAGATCTAGGTTACTCATTTGCTATAAAGATAATGGTCCACTGAAAAAAACAACAACTATTGCTTTATTTATAAATGGTTTTAAAATATTATTATATTTACAATTTAGGAAAGTTTTATATACAAATTACATGAAAAAAGTAATTTAAACAGTTTTACAGATATAATAAACTGTGGAAAAAAAATCTAAAGATCTGCTTTTACAGTAAAATGAAGAGTGTATATGTTGATTCGTCTATGACATTTACCTATAAACAATGAGATAGCACATGGGCATGGCTCCAGTTCAGTGGGTGAACAACTAACCTCCAGTCGGCAGACGAGTGATCTTGGAATTGGGGACCGAAGCTATTTGGGAAGAAGTTCTTCCTTCATGTGTACATTATAAAATGGCCTAATTAAATGTTTTAAGCATAAATGTAAAATTTTTAGTTTTTTTTGTGTAATGTAATAAAAAATGGAAGCTGGGGTTTTAAAAAAATAACAATTATTGCCACAAAAGATTTTTTTTAAGATATTTTATTAGAGCAAGTTGGAAAGTGGTAAGAAATCCTCAAAAAGGCCTCAGAGTTCTTTAGATAAAATTGTTTGATTAAATGTATCAACAGTAAATGTTACATTTTAAACATTTAAACTTGTGTTTAAAATTTGCAGACTGAAAACTGCGACTCAAACCAGAAACTTCCATCACTGAGAGCTGCCAGCTTACATTTATAATGAGCTAAAGTCTAATGCATATATTTAAACCTTGTATTTAAAATGCTATCCAATGATTTTTACCTAATCACATCACATCTGCACAATTTGGAAAAAAGACCCATTTTCAGAAAATCAGAGAATTGCTCAGTGCTTTACCTTCCTCTGCCGGAGGTGCCACTATTAAAAGAAATAGATGGTTTAAAAACTGACTTTACTGTGCACTTTAACAGTTAAACAATTATAAAATGTAATCCTTCAGAAATACAGAGAGGAAAAGATGTATTTGTCTGTTGATTTTTCATCAGTTCATAAATTTAACTGTAGGTTAAAGCAACAAAAAATATTTACTGATTAACCCTTAGAAGTCTCTGCACACAACAGTGCATTTGCCAATCACAGCATCTGTTTTAAATTGAGTAGGAATAACGCAACTCAGCTATTGTTTCATTTTTTTAATAACCTATAAAAAGGTTTTATAATAGCTAAAATAAAGCTTTAAATAGCTTTACTATTTTTGGTTTTAAACAACAATTACAAAAGTTATGACATCATTTGCAAGGTTATTGAGATTAAAATGCACGATCGTCTTTCAGTTTCTTCTGTGTCACCTAGTGGTAAAAAATATGGGATCCCCCTTCTTAACAATACAATATCTGTGATATGGCTTGTGTTTTTAAAAGTTCTGGCACAAAAAAGTAAAATGGAACAAAAAGTGTTTGAAAGGTTCCCCCTGATTTTTCTACAATTGTCACATTATTTTGACCTTGGCTTTTTATTTAGTATCAACACTTTTGATTTTTGTTATAAAAATGTTGTAGATTTTTTGCAATAAAAAAGACAAAAATTAATAGTATGAGTTGTATTTTTTTCATAGAATTTAAGGTTTGTTGTTGAATTATTGTATAATGTAATGGTATATTTAAAAAAATCTCGAACATTGCCTTAAAAAAACTTTTAAAGATCATTTATTAGAGCAAATTGTAAAGAAGTAAAAACGCTCAAAGAGCTCTCAGACTTCTATGGGTTAAAAACAAATTTTATGTCCCTCAAAGTAAATGACCATAAACATGCAAATGATCAGATTTACAAAATGAGTAAATTACCTTCAACTTTAGGATGTGTAGGGATGAAGGAAAAAGAAATATAGGTAGTTACACACTGTAAATCAGGAAGTCGATTGCATTTCAGACTTAAGACATTTAAATGCAATTTTCTTCATTAGGATTTTCAAAATTCATTTTGTGTATCATGTAAAAGCATGTACGGACATACTCAATTCTGAAGTATCTGCAGCATGCTTACTGTAAAGCTCATAGCAAATAGTTTAAAGATTTCTTCATCTTATAAATAATAAATAGTAGTTATTAGGCATGCTTTAAAGAGCAACAGCAGGCAGCTTACCTTCTGCTTCGGCTTCCTCTTCTGCACAGTGAACACAACCAGAATTAAATTCACATCAATTCAGATGCACACAGTCTTTACTTGATCAAGCTTTGTCAGAACATTGAGGGGAACCCAGCTCAGAAATGACATTATGGAGATGTTCACAGCTAATGTCATTTGTGGAGATAAAATGAACCAGACTGTTACAGGATATTTAGGGCTGTGAAATATCACTTTTCAGATTAAAAGGAAGTTGAGCGAATGAAGACGAGAGACGGCAGGAAATGAAAGGAGGATGAACACAGAGAAAATTATGTCACTGGACTCGTTCATATTAGTTAGTAGCATTCACACACATAGATGTCACAGTGCTTACCTTCCCTTTAACACACAACCAGGATGGAGGGAGAGAAGGAGGGAGAAAGAAGGTGTGAGGGCGGGAAGAAAAAGAAGAAAAGGACAGGAAGAGGGAAAGAGAGTGAGTAAGAGGAAGATAAAAAGGTAGAGATATAAAAGAATTACATTTGTATTTTAAAAGGCTAGGGATTTCTTACAATGTAAGAGTGTAGAGTTACACCGAGATGAGTTGCACTGGGTGAGCAAGATACACCCCAAAAATGGGTCTTTTATAGAACATGTTTTAGAGCTCATTTAATATAGGAGCAACAAACAAAAGTGTGGTGTTTATATTTTTGTGGAGCATATATAAGATAGTTTGGTTTACATGCATTCAGCTATAATAATCAGTAATTAAACAATAACAAAAAACTAATTTGAACTTCAACTCTTAGAAATCTCTGCACACAAGAGAGTGTGTGCCACTCACAACGTCTTTTTTAATGAAGTAGGAATGACGGGATCAAAATATTAATTTTGATTTCCAATATAATGTGTAGGTTTAAAAAAGTTATTAGTTTTAATATTTTTGGTTTTAAACGAACATTACAAGAGTTATTTTGAATAATTTGCAATTCAAATTAAAATGTGAGAAAATGACCGCAAATTGGTGCCATCCATGGCATCTAGTGGTGAAAACAATGGATAACCATTGGAAGTACAAGACCTGTGATAAGGCTTGTGTTTTTCAAAGTTCTGGCACAAAAGGGCCATAAGGTATAAAAAGTGCATAGGGTATAAGGGAACAAGGTTTGCCTTTTTTACATTTTCACATGGTTTTTGACTTTATCTTTTCTTTTTGGGGGGATTTATACATTTTAATTTTCTCTCAACACTTGATTTTTGTAATAAAACATAAAAACTACACAAATTGTACTTTTTGTATAATTTCAGGAATGTTGTGGAAATATTGTGTAATGTAATTAAAAATATTTTAAATTAGGGAAGGTAATTTATTGAACTAGCAAATTACATATAGAAAACATAGAATATTTAAAATTTTCCCATTATCTATTACACTAAACTAAGATTAACAAAGTATACTTTATTCACATTTCACTGTAAGAAATCATCTGGGACTCAATTACTTCTAAATTAAATAATAGTATTGGAGAACATTTGATTCAAATTAAAATGAAATTACAATACATTAATTATTTATTTTAAATGTTTTTAAAAAAGATTAGCATAATCATTTATTGCCAGAGGTTTAAAGTCAAATCAAAAGTATTTTAACTACACTTTTATGCATTTAATAATTCCAGATGAAAATTAACGTTACATCATTTATATTGTTTAATATGGCGTCAACCCACCCTTTTTTTTAAATGTTATTGTCTTGCTTTGGACAAAAAATGTAGATGTTCGAGCTATATCTTTTCAGACTGATACCAACAAAGGAAATCTGGAAAATCGCTGAGAATGCTGGGACAACTTTCTTTGACATAACAAGGGGTAAAATTTTAATTCACTCACAGTGACAAGGGGAACATGTTATGACACCGATCCCAAACCATAGCTTATCATAGCGACCAATTTGGGTAAATCTTTATTTAAGCTTATAAAAATCATAGAGATATGAGTGTTGCTTTTTTCCGCGTAGTGAAGATACTGTTGAAAACTTTAGCACTTTTACAAGTCAATAGCAAAGTTTGTGAACTATCTTTAGCCATCTAGTTGAAAGAAATGAAATAAAAGCATTTATTAGTAGCAAGATGATACATACTGCACTTCCTCCTGGACCTCTTCTGTGTCAGCCATGATTACAGAGGATTCCTGACAAGAGAAACCAGATCAGGTTACTTGCATCCAGCTTGATCACTTTACACTTCACCAATTCTTCTTTTACACAAATCCTCTTTAACTGCTTCTAGATGTGACCGTGACCCAGAAACACGAAGCATTGTTTGTGCACAATAAATGCTGATAGTGACGGGCGAGTTTGCCATGCCTTCCAGAGGAAATCAATCATCAACACTATAAACATGAGATGGACGTGAGAGGAGGCTATTTCTGCCTCTAATAAACCTGGCCGTGGAACAGGTGCACTTAACTTGTCTGAGCTCCATCTCTGTGTAAATCATGAGTGTAAATCAGTGTGTCCTTGACTATTCTTGAAGCGCATTGTTCCACTGCACAGACTTGACTCGTCTCTGAGTAACAGCCCATAAAGAGCCAAACTGAACTCCGATGCTCCAGCTACAATATGAGGGACTAGCAAAAGGTGGACTAACTTAAAAGTTACAAAATGGAAAAACACACCTAAAATGGTTAATTCTACATTTTCCTCATTGAAGTCACATTGTTTCAAAATCAGGAAGCCTTGTAAAATGTGAGCGGAAATACATGTGGTTTGCTAAAATAACTCATGAAATCAATAAAACTGCCCAAAAAATTGGGACACTATACAAATCTAAATAAAAATTGAATGCAATGATGTGGAGGTGACAACTTGTAATATTTTATTCAGAATAGAACATAAATCAGGGAACAAAAGTTTAAACTGGGAAAATATGTTGATTCAGAATTTCATGGTGTCGACAAATCCCCCAAAAAAGTTGGGATGAGGCCATTTTCATCACTGTGTGGCATCTCCTCTTCTTCTTACAACACTCAACACACGTCTGGGGACAGAGGAGACCATTTTTTCAAGTTTAGAAATAGGAATGCTCTCCCATTCTTGTCTAATACAGGCCCGTAACTGTTCAATCGTCTTGGGCCTTCTTGGTCGCACCTTCCTCTTTATGGTGCGCCAAATCTTCTCTATAGGTGAAAGATCTGGACTGGCCATTTCAGTACCCGGATCCTTCTCCTACGCAGCCATGATGTTGTGATTGCGTTGCTGCATGGATGGTGCCTTTCCAGACATGCAAGCTGCCCATGCCACACGCACTCATGCAACCCCATACCATCAGAACAGTCTTTCTTTTCCCACACTCCATTTTAAATGATCCCTGGCCCAGTGAAAACGCCTTAGAAATGTATTCTTTTTTTGCACTGTAGAGTTTCAGCTGGCAATGGCAGATTGTGTTCACTGACAATGGTTTCTGGAAGTATTCCTGAGCCCAGTCTGTGATTTCCTTTACAGTAGCATTCCTGTTTGTGGTGCAGTGTTGTTTAAGAGCCTGGAGATCACGGGCATCCAGTATGGTTATACAGCCTTGGCCTGTACGCACAGATTCTTCCAGATTCTCTGAATCTTCGGATGATGTTATGCACAGTTGATGATGATAGACGCTAAGTCTTTGCAATTTTTCACTGGGTAACACCTCTCTGATATTGCTCCACTATCTTTCCGCGCAATATTGTGGGAATTGGAGATCCTCTACACATCCTACCTTTGGAAAGACGCTGCCACTCTGAGAAGCTCTTTTTATACTCAATCTTGTTGCCAATTTGCCTAATTAGTGTTAATTGGTCTTCTAGCTGTTTGTGCTCAAATGTACTTTTTCCAGTCTCTTATTGCTACCTGTCTTCCAACTTTTGGGGATTTGTTGACACCATGAAATTTTGAAAAACATATTTTTTCCGTAAAATGGTACATTTTCTCAGTTTCAACTTTTGTCCCATGATTTATGTTGTATTCTGAATAAAATATTAGAAGCTCCACATCATTGCGTTCAGTTTTTTTTCATGATTTCTATAGTGTCCCAACTTTTTGGGAATCCGGTTGTACATATACATATATGAAGTAGTTTTACAGTTTTATGCAGATGTGAAAAATATTAATAACAATTGTTTATTTTAGTACATCTAAAAAAAGATAAATAGAATAATGTCCATCGAATTAATATTTTTGTGTTTCTAAATTTTCCCTTCAAACCAGCATCGTTTCTAATAGGTGCACGTGCACAAAGTCAGGGATTTTTTTTTAGGGATGTGTGATCCACCACATATAGCAAACAGGTGCTAATGATAACCAATGTAACACATTGAAACCCAGCCATGAACTGAAACAAAAACATCTGTGTCTGAGGTTTAAAAGTTGGTGAGGTATCAGCAAGGTGAGGCTGAGAGAGTTGGCTTTTGTCAACAAATAATTTACATTCACTGACATGAATCTGAAATAGGGCTTAGGCATTAGTACAAAGATCTCGTAAATAAAAAGTTGTTGACTCAATCTAATTGTCAACACAGTCCCAGCCTTGTGGTTTGGCCTACATACATAAGCCGCCTGTTTGCTATTAATATCTCGACAAATTGACCCCACTTCAACACTGAATCAACACACTGAACTCCGATTGACTGATAATTAAACTTATAACAAAAAAATAAACTTAACTAATGTTTCGCTTTAATCTGGAATAATCCTCCTCAAATTGTGTAAAATGTATCTGTTTCACGTATCCTCCCATTGTACCTTCAACATTAGTTGCTGCTCACAAACCCTAATTACGCCCCTAATTTCACCTTTTAATTTGCTTCACCACCAAGGCCTGCCCTGTAGCAGGAGCATGAAGTGGTGAATACTAACGTACAAGGCAGGCTGTCCGGACATGGTTCATATCCATGTAATACCCCCCCGGTGAGGAGTTCTGGGGAGGGAAGAGGGTGAAGCTCGGACAATGTCAACTAGAGGTCAGGTAAGGCTGGCTTATATATTAACCTGCCTTGATGGATAGATAGTTGACAGATGCAGTTCCCTGATTGTTTCCTCCTGAAATTCATTATGTAAATGTCACATAGTTTATGCATAGAAACACCATAAAGATGCAAAAAATCATTCAAAGAGTGTGTTCATAAAGTTACAGCTTGTTTTTATGGTGCATTTGCAGTTTTCTTTTTCGTTTATCGAGATTTTCCCCAAATCACTCCAATTTAGAAAATATTCTTAAAAAGCTGTAAGTAATAATTTAAATTATCTTTAATAAACGTTTCAGGAGCTTCCAGATGTAAGTATTACTTTTCCAAAATGAAATGAATTAAATTATTATATATATTTAAATATGTTCCTCAATGTTTTGTTTCCTTTCTTAATTTTCCCATCTTCTTCAAGAGCTTCAGGGACTCCCTTTTTTAAAAAGATGATTAGCCCCCCCCCACACACACACACACACATGCACACAAACAAGTTTAAACCAGCATATAACACACTGGATTTACTAGTTTATACTGTAAAATGAAGGTTATTCTGTAAAAAAAATACTGTTTTGTTGAGTATTTTACGCAATTGTTCTGGTGAACAATTTTTCAGCTGCCAGATTTTTCCGTACAAACTATGGGATTTTATTTTCAGTGCATAGACTCTAATAATAGACTGCCCTAACACCACAGCTTCATTTTTGAACAATTTAAATTTTAATCTTTTACGTTTACTAGACTTTTATATGTATTTCTGTCAAGTTTTCTGAGTAAACTGGGAAGTGAATAAAATCAGTGGTAGGCAAATTCAATCCTGGAGGGCTGCAACCATGCAGGGTTTAGCTGCAAACTTCATGAAACACAGCACTCTCATTAAAAGTCTTGTTGGCTTGTTCAAAGCTCTAATTCACTACAAAGACAATATTTGAAACACTCAGAAATAAAGGATCCCAAGAGCCTAAACACACTTTTAAACCTGGTATTCTGAAGAGGTTTTTATTCACTACAGAATTAAATTTTTCTTTTAAAAATAATATATATTTTTTTAAATACAAAATTAAAAGTAAGCTGTCTTTTGTAAATGATAATTAGTACAAAATAATGCTATAATATAATAATAAAACATGAACAGTGCATGTTCCACAATGGCATAATTAAAACATTTTTGGTGTTATACGTCAATGTTTATTGACAAGAGACTGATTGAAAGTAGGAAAAGGTATAGTGAAAATCATGTTTACTAGCTCATCGTTTAATATTATTTCATACAATAAAAAAAAGAAAACTAATGAACCCCAAAATTAACAAGATGCCACTTGCATTTTTTTGTAGAACTTATTGGGGGTTCTATTTTTAATCATTTAGCTGTTCCAAAAAATTAAAAGAAAAAATGTTTCCAAAACCTTAGATCATTGACAATGACAAAAATACGAGGAAGTAAAACCTCTTAACAGTCCAAAGGATGAGAAAATAGTATAAAATGTTCAAATTGATCTCAAAAGATATGAAAACCAGGTCAGTGAACCTGAGATGAACGAACTTCATGACCAATAGTGAGCTTCGACATGGAGTGAAAAGTCAAGGTCATCGTATAAAACCGTTGTCATCTTTGCCTCACACGATGTCTCTGTGAGAACTCTAATGTGTCAGAAGTAGCCGTTTCTCTTCTCAAATCCATCAGGTCTTTGCAGCAGATTAACTCTCTCACTCTGGAGTTATGCTTATTTTCACCTTAATAAGTGAAGGCTGCTCATAATGCGGGTGAGAGCCTGGAATATCAGCGGCAGGAATGTTGCCATTGATTGTCTGTATTAAGCCGCATTAAAAGAAAAACCCAAAGAATGCAAAGCAGCAGACCCTCTGGCGAACAAGATGGGCACTGCATGGAAATGCCACGTGAGAGAGTTTGAAGACTCGACTAAGGTTTGGTTGTTAAACAACAAATCAAATAATCCTCAAAGCTCTTACCTGAGATGTGAGCGAGAAGAGAGAGACGTGATCTGGATTTTCAGAGGAGCGGACAGCTTCAAACTAACCCAAAGCTCACCTAATACAGACCTGCCACATCATGTGACTTGACCAGTCTGCTCTGACTGGCTGCTGTTATTGAGCCTATTGTTAGAGGGAGTAAAGCTTGACAGTTAAGAGACACACAAATCAAGCGACTTCAAACAGAGAGGAATTATAAAGCGAATCACTCCACAGCAACAAAATTCTGACTATTTATCAGTTACCTGAAATGAACTCCATCACAGTTCAGTTTGCTTTTTCCACAAGTCTCTTTATTGTGTTCACAGAGACAATGGTACAAAGTTGAAAGCTTTGTTCTGTATGGAACGAGTGGTTACAAGGTTTACAACTGAAATTAAAGGTGGTGCGACTTGCATAGTGTTACTCTGACACAATACATACGTGTTTACAAAGATGAAACAAAGTACAAAGTTGATTGTCAAAAAAATACAAGTAGAATACAGAAGCATTGTTGCTAAGCTATGGTGGCAGAACGGGATATTCCTTGTCTGACAAAAGACGTCAGAAATACTCAGGCTACACATACTTTAACTGAGGATATTGCATATGTTCTGGCAACAAAGCAGAAGATATCCATGTTTACCTTCAAATGGATCGATAAACCCAGAGCACGAATCACTGCACAATAAACACCATCTGGCTTGATATTGATAGAGAAACAGGATGCACATGGATGAAAAGATATAGTTCACTCAAAATTACTTCAAATTTGTCTTCCTCAATCCATTCAAGTGCCTTTTTGGCATCTAATCAGAAATGATAAAAGCGAAGCAGCAAAACAAAAGCCACAAAACAGTGAACACAAATCAAAGAAATAAAGGAAACTAAATATAAAAACATGCAAAAAAGTCTAAACCAAAACCATCTAGAAACCAAACAGTAAAAAATAAACAATTCAAAGCAAAACAAAATACATCTAAACTAAACAAAAAACTAAACAAAAATAAAAGCCAAACAAAATTAAAAGAGAAACGGGCAAGTCTAAACATCTTATGTTATTTTAAAATGAAGCTAAAAGTCTTTTTTCTTTTTTTTTCTCAATCAATAAAAAAATTGAGCTCCTGTTGTGTCTATTACACAAACATAGTGCCTACGAACAATTCGTCTGACAAAAAAGGAAAATAATTTCTCTGCAAAGGGTCCCATTTTTTTGAGTATTTCACCAGGTTTAGACCCTTCTGTGATTCCGTAGGGAGGTAATCGTGATTGGCTTCAGACCTGAGAATCCTTTTCAGGATATTGAACAAGGAGGATAAATTCTCCTTCCTCTTCGTGCATTCTCAGGGTCGGATTTCCTGTTCTTTTTTTTTTTTTTTTTGCAAAAGAGAGATTATCACAAAACCATCATTACTGTTTGAAGGTGTCTTTTTCTTTTGCGATTTGTGTAAATACACAACGAAAGTTCTGGAATTGATCAACAGGCAAAAAAAAACCTAAAAACGTCTAAACTATACATCTAAACTAAATTAAAAACAAAAATCCTAACAAACTGAAAAAAAACAGGTAAATATAAAGAAATAAGTTTAAAATAAAGCCTTAAAAAAGATACAAAAAATAAATCCAAAATGAAACTGAAAAAACAAATAAACAAAAAACCCCAGAAACGGCGAATAACAACAATACGCATGACAAAGCAGACAAAAAAAATCATGCAAAAAATGCAGGCTATATTGTATCCTAGTATAGTATTATATTAAATATGCATACTTTCTAAAACATTTTTATGTATAAAAAATATGCATAAAAGCAGTTTCTTGTTTGTCTTTACAACACCTCTATAAATCACAAGTAAACAATTTTAAACAGTTAATTTAATATTACTTTTGGCAATTATTTTGTTATTTATTCTTTAAACCTTTTAGTTTAGTGCTCAAGATGTTGCTCACTAGCGATAATATAAATAATGTTCCCCTTGAGTTGACTTTGGGTGAACTATATAAAAAGTGCATGGTCCCTTGTTTCAAGCATTACTATATTTGTAGTGATTCCATGTGGTGCAGGATGAACAGAAAGATGGATTCGTAAAAGTAATAAAGCCAGATATATCGTAAATATGAGTACAGTACAACTATAACAGAATTTCATATTGAGAGCAAAGAAAAGTCCGTTCTGTATCAAGCAGTATAATATAGTTAATTACAAAAACTTACACTATGTGCTAACATATATTATTAAGACATTTTTTGTTCTTTTTAAAAAAGTGTCGCTGAGACAAAAGTACAAAATAGAGCTACTCTACAGGTGCGAACTGATGAACACGCTTGAAATGCACAGTGAAGCTGCTTTAGCTATAAATTACCAGCCGAGAAGAGGAAGCAAGATCTGTACGTGTTTAAAATGACTCCAGATTAGACTGCTGCTCCTCGCTCTCGGAACCAGTATTCTGTTCAAATCAAATTAAAGCTGGATTCACGTATTGTGCAAAGGCATTTATGTTCTGATGGTGCGGAAACAGTGATAAATACTTCTATATATTGCTTTATATTTCTCTTTTATGCTGGGTCTACTGACATAGGTCTAGTGGCAGTAAAACATTGCTTGATTTTTGGTTTTAATACAAGTAAAAAAGGAATGTTGTGCATTCTCTTGGTCCCTGGCTCTCCAGCTCCTTTGAAGGGTTAATGGCCCATCCCTGTCAAAACACACAAAAAGAAATAAATAAAGACAATTACAAAATATACAGATGTGCTCAATAGGAATGATAATGCAAAAGCATTTCTAACTCATGGTTAGTGGTTGGGTGAAGCTATTTATTGTCAAACAACTGTATTTACTTTTGAAAAATCATAATTTACTTCTATTCAAAAGTTCACACACTCTGGTGATTTTGGCCTGATAACAAACACAAAAACTGATACAAACAGGTTTGAGCGGCTGGTAAAGGTAACCATCCTCAACTGCTATGTAATCAATGTTTGTGAAGAAAAGGTTTCTGAGTTTCTGGACTCCTGATAGACCCTTGCCTCTTTGATTCGGTGATGCAGTGATGTGCACAATTCAAAATTCTGAGCAAAGGGGAAAGCAAAAGTCAAAAGATCTACTTGAAAAGGTAGTTGAACTATAGAAAACCGGAAAGGGATATAAAAAGATATCCAAGGGACTGGGAATGTCACTGTTTCCAGAAGTGGAAAGTGAAGGATTGTGTTGAAACAAACAAAACTGTATGCTACAACTGCCAGAAAAATTGTGAGGGATGCAAAGAAAAAACACAAATAACAGGTCTCTTATAAAAAAATGTTGCGTGGCTGTTTCAAGGAGCACAATATGAAACTTTTTGCTGCCAGAAGAAAGCCATTACTACTCAAATCGACACAGTAGGCCACTTACAATAAGCCAAAAAGCTCAGAGACAAGCCTCCAAACTTCTAGAACAAAGGTTTTAGGAGCAATGAGACCAAAATTGAACTTTTTGGAGAAGAGTCAACATGAACGAAACACCCTCCCCACTGTGGAACTCAGAGGCGGTTCACTGATGTTTTGGGGATGTATGAGCTCCAAAGGCACAAGTCAAAATTGACGCGAAGATGATTGCAGCATTTTATTATCGAAAGAAAATGGAGGAAAGTTTGCACTCACCAGCCTGGAAGTTGTGCATGTGACATCACTGGACATTCCAAGTCCACTTGTCATCAGTTACACCAGAACAAAGTGAAGGTTCTGGAGTGACAATCCCAGTTTCCTGTCGTCAATATCATTGAACTACTTTGGGGAGAACTCAAACGTACAATTCATGGAAGACAGCCCAAGAATTCACAAGAGTTGGAGGCTTTCGCCAAAAACAATGGTCTACTTTACCAACAGAGAAAATAAAGAACCTCATTGACAACTACCTCAAGAGACTTCAGGCCAGTCATTGATGTTACAGGGGTGTGTAAACGTTTGATCGGGGTCCTTTGAAAATCGTGATTATATACAGCTGTTTGACAATAAAGGGCTTCACTCAACAACTAAACATGAGTGGGGGGAAAAGTTTTTGTGTCATCAAACATATTTTCTGAAAAATGGCCAAGAAATCAAAACATTTTGAGTGTGTACACTTATAAGCACAACTTCATAATATCATAATAAATTATTTACGTGCACAAGTGTATCCAAATAAATGAATATAGTCTTAAAATTTTGAGTTTGCCCAATCCTGTTTCTCAACGAGCTCAACATATTTCTGACCACCAGGAGCAGCACTCAAATAATCTGTTTTACGGTTTTTACGTGACTGGAGGGACATGCAGGAGCACTAATCTCCATGCAGTAATGTGACAGCCATGTTGCCACTGACAGACAGATGCCCACCATCCACCGCCTTCTGCTGTGAGAGAGAGAGGACATTTCTGGCCAGGGTTGCACAAAGACGCACCGTCCATTACCCAAAAATGCCAGGCATGCTCGAAGGCCACCACGTCCTCGCGCAGAAGAACAAATGGCCAGCTTTTAAAATAGAAAACAATGCCATAGAGGCATTTCAAAGCGCTGCAGCAGGTGATTTATCATTGGAAGGGTTTCCTGCCACAGGGAATTATGGGTGTTGTGCAACACACACAGAGCTGCCCTTCACAAAAAGACTTGATTCTGACCAGACTGACACTGCATGGACACTAAAGCGGTCCTTTGGTTTTGAAAGATTCTTTTCACATGAACCTTTCTTCTGATGCACAGCAAGGAAACTGGTATTTCTGGTGCTTCCACTCAAAAGTATTAATAAAGCACGGTTTAGTATTGAAATTAAGTTCATACACATGTTCCTTAGCCTTTTTTTGTGTGTGTTTTAGCACAGTGACCTCAAACAAATTATTTATACATTGGGTGTCACTTACCATTGGTGACAGATTTGGTCTCTCCTCTGGTCGTGACCTGAGTGAAGAGCAGGAGAGAAAGGGAGTAACTTTAACAAGAACAAAAGCTAATGTGCTAATCAGTGAAGCTAAGCACCTCCCGACGTCTGTCCGTCTGGCATTCCACTTATGCCTTTTACATTTCCCATCGCATCTCTATATGCTTCAACAGTCATGAGTGAAAGTACTTGAGGCTCCATGCGGATCCATGCTTAGTTTCATTTCATTCAGGGTTCTTTTATTTTCCCTGAGAAAACCTCAGTCTTTCCACTGCTGTCCCAGCAGCGCTGCTGGTTTGGGAACAACATTGCAGTTAAAACCACACATTTCCCTTCATTAGGCTTTTACGTCATGTCAAGAGCTCAAAGCCAACTGTGGCATCTGTGGCAGACCGCGGCCTTGGCCTGCGCTCGATGTCCAAAGCAGACTCTATTGTACCCCTTCCAAAGATAGTACACTCGTTCTGAATAACTTCCATTATTATCTGTTTGATCTCTTGAGATAAAAATATGAAGGGCAGCGCTTGTGGGAATTCCTTTACATCTTTAAACTTTTGACACAACCGGAATAGGCTTTGGATCATAGTAGGTGTGTGGCTCCATGTTTGGGTCCCAGTCGTTCTCTAATCAAAATTAAAAGAGCAGATGGGTGTTGAATTTATGAGAGAGGAGCAAAAGAAAGAAAAGGACATTTTGATGCTGACTATAGCAGTGTTTCCATTCACCTTTTTTAATGCGCATTTTTGGAATAACGCTTAACAAAAATCCTGGATGGAAATGGAAAGATGGGCATACTTTTTTAAAAATGGGTGTACTCAGTACTGGGTAAATTTTACTTCATGGGATGAGATTTTACTCATAGTTTAGTGAAGAAACCTGTAGAAATGCTGGTTTAGGTGTTGTATTTACATTTGTGATAATGCACACGTAGTGACATTATCCCCAGTCTAAAGACTCTGTGTAAGCTATGAGAACTCTAGAATATCCTGTATTTTGATCTTACTGTATTCTGCTGTTTTACATAATTTATACACTAATTTATTGATTATGGGATTGTGCAATGTAGATTCATTTTGTAAATTAAATGAGAGGGTGAGATATGTGAGCTATTTGAGCCCAGCTGATTGAACGCAACTAATTGTGAAACTAATGAGTTAAGCGTCAGCGTTATTAAAGAGGGAGATTCGGTGATACAGGAACAGCCCAATGAAGGAGAGTCGGTGCACATTAATCAGATGTGCAGTTAAGTATTCAAAGGTGGTCCAGTTGATTCAGAATAAATTGAGTGCTTCACAGTTTATCAGGGGAGGCACCTGATTACTCCTCCCGAAACTTGTTATTCAAGTGCCAGCTGATAAGGTACCAGTACGTTTTCCATTCTCTTAAAAACTTCTACAAATTCAGGGTCAGGCACACACATGTTCACACAGTTTTCCCAGGCCGTGGTTTCTTTTCTTATCAAATCATTTCTGCCTGAGCTGACTATGAAAGTTCAAAGCCGTGTAGTGAATGACTAATGCACTCAAATGTTACTGAAACAGGCTCGTAATATTGTTTTTATCTTTAAACACGTTAGGTTTTCTGTAAAAATAAAAACAAAACAAAAAGTGTTCCACGATAGCCTTCAATAGAGAGATGAAAGAAGGGAAAGTTTGTGGACGATTTAATTAGAATTCTCTGACAATTTTGTTTGTTAGAACCCTATGTTCCTCGTTTCTGGACTCTCAGTATTTATGTGTTTCAGTGCTCACTCCCTTGTTACTCCTGGTTATTCAAGCTCCTAGTTACCTAGCTTCCTTGTCCGTCAATTTTAACATTTCACATGTTCCTAATTTCCTGTATTTAGATCTGAGTATCATTAAAGATCAACAGTTTATCTCGTGTGCTACTCGTCGCTATTAAGGACCTTAATTTAATATCTCAACCAAAGGAGGGTGTCTCTTAGAGCATGGTGCACTCAACGCTGCACTAGGGTGCTTAGACACTAATGACCTCACAGCAAACTGGTTTTTCATTTAGTCTCCCTTGCGGTATACTAACCAGGCTCACCTCTGCTTGTCTTTAGTGGGTAACCAGTCTAGGGCTACAGGGTGACATGTCTGTGTCATGTCTAAGAGCCCCAGCATCTTTTAGTACAAAAAAGAAAATTTAGATCTTGTTTAAAGTTTTAGTAGATATACAAATGCTGACATTAACTACCGTATTTTCCAGCTCATAAGACGCACCGGCACATAAGACGCAAATTTTAAAAGAGGAGGATCTAGAAAAAAAAGATTCTGAATCAAATACTTTTGTAAAATGTTTTATATCAACTGTGTAAAAGTTAACAGCCAAACATGTAACATGAACAGACAGTAAACAGTAAAAGTAACAAAAAAAAGGCTGTAATGTTTTACTTTGCCCCCACTCATCACTCTAAAGTCCACCATTCGTTATCACCATCACTGTTCCAGTGCAACATTGCCCCCACATTAGTAATACGTAATAGCCAGTAACATTGTCACTACATTACTAATAATAGCCAGTAACATTGTCACTACATTACTAATAATAGCCAGTAACATTGTCACTACATTACTAATAATAGCCAGTAACATTGTCACTACATTACTAATAATAGCTAGTAACATTAACACTACATTACTAATAATAGCCAGTAACATTGTCACTACATTACTAATAATAGCTAGTAACATTGTCACTACATTACTAATAATAGCCAGTAACATTGTCACTACATTACTAATAATAGCCAGTAACATTGTCAATACATCCCTAATAATAGCCAGTAACATTGTCACTACATTACTAATAATAGCCAATAACATTGTCACCACATTACTAATAATAGCTAGTAACATTGTCACTACATTACTAATAATAGCCAGTAACATTGTCACTACATTACTAATAATAGCCAGAAACATTGTCACTACATTTACTAATAATAGCTAGTAACATTGTCACTACATTACTAATAATAGCCAGTAACATTGTAACTACATTACTAATAATAGCCAGTAACATTATCACTACATTACTAATAATAGCCAGTAACATTGTCACCACATTACTAATAATAGCTAGTAACATTGTCACCACATTACTAATAATAGCCAGTAACATTGTCGCTACATTACTAATAATAGCCAGTAATATTGTTGCTACATTACTAATAATAGCCAGTAACATTGTCGCTACATTACTAATAATAGCCAGTAACATTGTCACCACATTACTAATAATAGTCAGTAACATTGTCACCACATTACTAATAATAGCCAGTAACATTGTCACTACATTACTAATAATAGCCAGTAACATTGTCACTACATTACTAATAATGGCTAGTAACATTGTCACTTCATTACTAATAATGGCTAGTAACATTGTCACTACATTACTAATAATAGCCAGTAACATTGTCACTACATTACTAATAATAGCTAGTAACATTGCCCCCAAATTACTAATAATAGCCAGTAACATTGTCACTACATTACTAATAATAGCCAGTAACATTGTCACTACATTACTAATAATAGCCAGTAACATTGTCACTACATTACTAATAATGGCCGGTAACATTGTCACTACATTACTAATAATAGCCAGTAACATTGTCACTACATTACTAATAATAGCTAATAACATTGTCACTACATTACTAATAATAGCTAGTAAGATTGTCACTACATTACTAATAATAGCCAGTAACATTGTCACTACATTACTAATAATAGATATTAACATTGTCACTACATTACTAATAATAGCTAGTAACATTGTCACTACATTACTAATAATAGCCAGTAACATCGTCACTACATTACTAATAATAGCTAGTAACATTGTCACTACATTACTAATAATAGCCAGTAACATTGTCACTACATTACTAATAATAGCCAGTAACATTGTCACTACATTACTAATAATAACCAGTAACATTGTCACTACATTACTAATAATACCCAGTAACATTGTCACTACATTACTAATAATACCTAGTAACATTGTCACTACATTACTAATAATAGCCAGTAACATTGTCACTACATTACTAATAATAGCCAGTAACATTGTCACTACATTACTAATAATAGCTAGTAACATTGTCACTACATTACTAATAATAGCCAGTAACATTGTCACTACATTACTAATAATAGCTAGTAAGATTGCCCCCACATTAGTAATAATACAGTGGTTCTCAAACTTTTTTAGTCGAGCCCCACTTTAAACCTTTAAAAGAATCTGGGCACCCCCAGATGTAAAATAATAATTATTTAATAATGAATTAATAATTATTTTAATGTAAAATAAATGTAACTACTCCTTAATGTTAAATAACTCATTATTTATACCTTATTTAAGTGACAATTCGGTTGCATGGTGTTAAGATTTGATCCTTATGCGCTCTTACCTGGTTAGCAACACTACCTAATTGCAGAGCACGTTACTTACGTTTGTTATCTCGTATGTACATGTGTGAGATGTACCGTTGAGAGATGAATTGAGTTTGAGTTTATTAAAGGAGAGTTTCAGTCATTGAGAGTGTTTTGTTTTCCTCACGCGAGAGAGGGAGAGAGAGAGTGAGAGAGAGAGAGAGAGAGAGAGAGCGCTGTGCATTTGTGCACCTGACGTTCACCTGCTGTTATAATATAAATCCTTTTGATTTTTGTCAGCTTATGAAAACTTACATAACTCCATTAATGAAGGATCAAACTGTCCAAGTTTGTGAAACTCTCCAAGTGAATGTTTAGCGGAAAAAAACCCTCACAGACTGAAGACGATGCAGATCGATCATCATCTTATCTTCAGGCTCAAGAAACATTGCAGATAAAGTATTAGCTGTGCCCATTTCACATCTTGAAATGTATTTTAGCGTGAGAAATCGGGTTTGTAGTGTGAGAGATCACTCAAATGCGTTGAATGTGTGAGAAACAGCAGCTGAGCTCTGTAGTTTCACTCGTGAATATGGATGCGGAAGCCAAAGGCATTGTGGGAAATGTAGTTTTTTTCCTGTTTTCGTTACGACCGCGCTATGGCAGAGATGGTTTAATCTTGGCTTTTCATAGATGATAGTTCCTGCCTTAAGTGGAGGAGTTTAGGTATCCTGGGTCTTGTTCAAGGGTGAGAGTGGTATGAAGTGGGAGACTTCGGCCAATATACTGGTTGTGCTGAAGAAGTGGAGTTAGATTTACTGGTCAGTCTACTTTCTTAACCTTGCCTATGGCTAAGAGCTCTGGGTCATTACTGATAGGATGAGATCTAGCAGAGATCTTGCTTTATTAGAGATGGGTGAGGAGTGTAGTCACTCCACAATGAGAAGCCAGTTGAGGTGGCTCAGGCTCGGATGACTCCCATTGGAGGAGATACAGGCATGTTCCTCAAGGCAGAGGACCAGGATATGTTGGTGAGATAATGTTCCTTGATTGACCTTGGAGTCATATCTTCTCCCAAAATAAATTCTGTCCATTAACACAGTTTTTTTTCTAAGTAAATGCATCCACATGAAATAAAATAAATAAATAAATTGCTGTAAAGATTCTACCAAATTTGCAGGAGCCAGAAGATTCTTGTCATTTTTAAAACCAGTATTCAGCATAGAGTTTGCAAAAAGATGCCTCTTTTCTATAAATAAACAAGAAACATGCTGTAAGCCATTAAAGCAGAGTAAACAGGAACTCAATGCTTGTTTTGAGGACCATCACACTCAGTTTTTAAAACAAAGCAGTGATGCCAAGCACAGAGCGTGACGATAATGACATACGACACCTCCAACACCCAAGAAAACCCATTTACGATGCCTTCACTGAGTTCTGCATTTTCAAAATGACACACGTGTGCCATCGTTTTCAAAAATGTGTGGTTAGATAAAAATGAAGCTGCATGTATGTGTGGAAAAATCCCTGTATTCATGTGGTCAAGGTCATTGTTTAGACTCCTCCCCCTGAGATTCAGCCCAGTTAAGCAGCAGAAGATGACTTTAAACAGCAATGTCATAGAATGAGAGGCTACATTATATTTTAGCAATGACATTACCATATAAAGCACAGATTCAGTTACTGTCTAGGTGTGCAGTGCTAACTAAGCTAAACGAAGGCTCAACTGGTGGCCCGGGTGGCATCAGGCGTTTAAAGCACTCGCCTCTTGCAAACTGCTCTCGTGAATAGGAGCAAGAGAGTGTGAGAGGCTCTGTGAAAAAGCATTAAAGCTAAATGAATCAGTTTCCAAGCTGCCTCGTGAAAAAGCATGAAGTGTTGCTCAGACACCGTGCATTGTTGTGTGAAAAATGACATTTACCTCCTCAAGGTGCTCAGATCTGTAGACAACTAGCAAGGGGATGGCTTCAAACACAAAACACACACAGGAACTGTTATTGTCCAGGACTAAACCATCCCAGAGTGCTACTATGAATGTAACCGGGGCCATTATTCTGTTTGAAAAGTCTCCGTTTTTGAGCTAAATGAATGCTTTGTGCAGGGACGTATGAAGAAAGTGTCCAAATAATCAAGGCTGATTGATGATTGGTTACCTTAGCAGCAGATGAGCCTTTGTTTTCCCATAGACTGCGTTTGCTGGTCACGTCTCCTGCTTTCAGGTCCTGCAGGAGGGAGTCAGTGTTTAATATCAGAAACGAACCCTGAACGATTCAAAGCTTTGATGCACACAGACACACTTTACACAAGGCAGAGCGGCATACTTGTAATGGAACGATGCATGGAGATCACATCAGATCCTCAGCAGTGAAAGATAGCAGAAGAAAGAATGGAGGATAGAGGCACTGGGAAGAACCAAAGGGAAATCCAATAGAGGCAAAGAAAGATGGAATGGCAGGAAAACTGAGGAGACAGAATACAGAAAACAGCTTTGCATTTGAGAAAAGTATATCAGGTGTGTAGAATTACTATAAACAAAAAATGCTAGCAAAAATGGAAGTGTTAGTGATTTATTAAAATGCAATGAATGAAAAAAGGAAGTCAAAGCCAAATCAATATTTGGTTCGACCACCTTTTGCCTTCAAAACAACAGCCTTCATTTCTTGGACACAGTGTCTGTGACCAGAGATCTGTGGATCTGTCTCTTCCTCTAATCCCAGATGCGCTTGATGATTAGATCAAGGCTCTGTGGGGTCATGCCATTTCTTATTATTCTTTATATTGAAGCTCTAATGCTCTTAGTTGGTTGTTTATGGTCATTGTCCTGCTGCAGAATACATGGTGTCAATCATAAGCCTCCCTGATGGTATTCCATGATGAATAAGCATATGCCTGTATTTCTCAGCATTGACAAAAACTTTTAGGGTTCCTCCACAATGCATGCCTGCAGAAACCTAGTACTGCACCAAATTTTACAATTTATATACTTAAGCTGCTTGGCCTTGTTTCCGCATGGGAAATATGGCCTTTTAGCCGTAACTCATCAATGATGACCACTTAGGTCCCACAGGTTTCTGTCAATGCTGAGCGGACGGCAATGCTGGACACTTTCCATTTTCCAAGGGCAAATAGCTTGATCTGTCTGGCATCTGCTGCAGAGCTTTCCTTTGGCGACCACTGTGTCTTTGATCGAAAACATTGCCAAGTTCTCAAGAAGAGCATTGAAAAGAGCAGAGAAACCAAAAGGTTTGGATCATTTGCATATAAGAGCAGATGAAAATCCAGTTAATGACCCCTTCAAAATGTGCTACAGCATGTCATTGAGAACATCAACAAATGGTTATTTTGTTAACTGTAATAGAAAAACGGTGAAATAAAATGGCTCATAGAAGCAAAGTGCATCTATTAGTTTGCATCTGCACAAGTCACTGGTCAGTCTGTTCTGTTAAACCCTGAATGCAAGTGTAAATTAGGTGTAAAGTCACACTGTAACCCAACACTGGTTCCTTAAAACCCCATCTCTGTAACCGTCCTGCCCCTTTAAACACAGTGCCATGCATCAACACTTCACATAATTGAATTGACTGAAAATGCATGAGCTTTAAATGCTAACCAGCTGGAGTTTTAACCGGAATGGAGTATGACTGAACCTAGACGCTCACAATAATAATTTGCTCCATTAACCAAAACTACTTGCAGTTTTTCTATTTCTTTGTGCAAGTTGAGTCCTAAAACACAACTTGATTCGTGTCTATGTTCAGATGCCAATGCTTGATTTGTGGTCTAAAATAGATTCAATGCTTCGCAAAGGCACCCATATGTAGGCATTGAAGCCAGAGTTTGAAAATGATCAGTGAGTCAGATCAGTGCAGGATCGCAGGGCATCGTGAAGGAGGCCAGATATTTTTATATTACTGGGAAAAGTTCCCTAAAATGAAGCAGTACTTGAGTCATTCCACCAAATGGGTGACTATATGTATAAATGATAATTAAAAATACATTTTAAAAGTGTACTATAACATTTAAAATATTTATTAAATCCATATAAAACACTGAAAATAGCATTTATTGCATGTCCCCAGTCTCTGATGCTTCACTGCTTCACTTCAAGATAAAATCTAACGTTTTTACTCATTCCTGTTACCCATCCCGCTCCTGAAAAACTGGGGAAGTTCCATGAGTCAGTTTTTCCAGCAGGAAGTTGCATCACATGGATCTTTAGAAGGCCATGGGAAGAGCAAAGGTAAGTTCTATCGAATTCTTATTTACAAAAATATTATCCTGTTACATTATTTCAGATTTAAATCATTTTGTGTAAATAACATTCATTCATTCATTTTCCATCCCACTTATTCCCTTTTGGGGTCACGGGTGTCTGCCATTGCACATTGGGCGAGAAGCGGGGGTACACCCTGGAAAGGGCGCCAGTCCATCACAGGTAAATAGCATAATTTGGTAAAAAAAAATGAATTTTCCTAATTTCCTGATTCTTTAACCATGCACACCATGTGGCTTTTTACCATGTATTTGCTAATTCTTTGTTAAAAAATAAAGAATAAGAATAGGGTTAATAACATGCACCCATCCTTTGTTTATAAATCTAATAAAAATATTGAATTAAGTTACTTAAGGTGGACCAATGCCACCTTTATTGAAATACTTTATTGGAATCATTTTGAGAAGTTAAACAAAGCAATTGGCATACATTTGGTGGAATGGCTCACTTACCATTTAATCTTCAATATTGTAGTTGTATTTTAAAATGATTACTTTCCAACAAACAAACAAACAAACGCAGTGGTGGAGAGTAACGAAGTACAAGTAATTTATTCCTGTACTTAAATAACTTTTTAGTGTATCAGTACTTTACTTGAGTATCACTGTTTTGTGAGACTTTATATTTTTTACATTAATTTTACTTTTTACTCAACAACTTTCCTAAAACCTGCAGGTTTTTTTCATTGTACAATGCACTGTACATGCGTAACCAGTGACATGTCAAAATAAGTACACGTGCTCCGTGAGTGTGCCAATCAGAACAAGTCGTGTTTCATGCAGTTTGTGCGCTTTACTGTCTAATATGGCTGCTGCCTGCCTGCTTTCTTCTTTTTGCAGTCATTGATAATGAGCACCCATGGCCATATTCTAGCAAATATTTGAAGCAGTGGAAAGGAAGAACAAGTTAATCATTTCTACACAGTGCGTAAGTCTTCAGTGAAATCTGGTGGTGTGTTAGTTTCTGTTTTTGTGTGATTTATTCAAACACTAACATTTGTTTATAGAGTGGACATACAGTTGTGTTGTAAGGAGTCATGTTTAGTAAATTGGAAAAAAAAGACATCCTTTGTAAACTTTGTAAAACACTTGAGTGAATCCTTTTTCTCAAGTTATTGTACAGCTCAGCTGTGATGTAGTAAACATTACTTCATTACTTCAAAGAATAAATTGTTAAAGAAATACATGACTAATGTGTTCCCCCCCACCCTATTTATTTCTAATCATGTGGTTTCCATTTAGTAGGATGTGCGTATGATAATTTCAAAAGATATCAGTAGCAGATATCACAAACATTGTATTTTCAGAGTGGCTTTTTTATTTTTATTTTTTACCCTGTATGACTTGATTGAGGGTATAAAGGACATGACAAGACATTGGAACTACATTACACCAAATTACTTTTACTTTTGATGCTTACGTATATATTTGAAATCAAGTGCTTTTATACTTTTACTCAAGTCAACGTTTAAAGGGAGCACTTTCACTTTTACTGGAGTAATATTTTACACTAGGTATCTTTTACTCAAGTACATGGTCTGTGTACTTCATCCATTACTGCAAGCGAGCATGAAAGAAGCTAAAAAAGTGAGAGAGTACATAAAGTGAGTTGATTGGTACATTCGATGGCCCTTCCCTAGATGGCGCCATACAACAAGACTCAACTCATCCTGACATGCGGCACCATATCTCACAGTTCAAGTCTTACCGCAGGTCTTCCTCCTGATGCTTTGCCTCCCTCTGGAGTTTTATTCAACCAATCGTTGATGCGCCCGGCCACACCCACTTTGATCCCAGCTGCATCCTGTCAGGGTTGGAAAAAACGTTTAGGGTTAAAGTGCAGAGTGCAATGGTGAATGGCAGGAAATGAGTCCATGAGGGAAAGCAGGGGCCTCCCCCGCCCAGAAAAATTCAGTTCACTTTTATTTCTACAGCACTTCCCTGCTACACATACAGTGCTAAAGTTTTAGGCAGGTGTGAAAAGAAGCTATAAACAAAGAATGCTTTCAAATATGGAAGTGTTTATCATTTATTGTCACTAATGAACAAAGCAGTGTTTAATGCAAAAAGGTAGTAAACACCTAAATGTGATTTTATAGAGATTTTTCCAACCCCAAAAGACCCTTTGATATCTTAAACTTCACAAATCCATCGAAAAAACCCACATCAAAGATGCAGACAAACCTTATTGGTGGAGGCCAGGCTTCCCGGGGAGCTGAAGACGTTGCCCTTCTCCCACATGCTCTTGATGTTGCGAATGCCATCCGTCACCATGGGCAGATCGACAGCGCCCGCGCGGGGAGACCGGAGCTCCTTGTTGCTCTGATAAGAGGAGGTCACATGGTACAGTTTAATATGTGAGTCAGTGAGGGTACAGTGTTGGGTTGAGGTGATGGAGAGCGCACCTGCACTGCGCTGGTGTACTGCTCTAATCTGTTATCAATCTTAGACACCACAGGAGAGTGAGATGCCTTCACCGAGCTGGAACACACAAATGAATCAGTCAGGACATGCTGAAATGTACAACCACACACCTCTGATTAACCCTTTATTGACAAAGCATATAAAAAAAAATGTTTATCCAAAAATCCTCCTGAGAGATGTTAAATCCAAGTATTTTGAGTCCTGTATGTATTAAAGATTACGAAAGATTACGGATCTCACAGTGTTACATTAAGTAATCACATTTAAATTTAACAGAGGCTTTTATCCAAAATAACAAGCAGTTGTGTTCATCATAAGACATGCACACAGAGGTGGTTCCAGCTGGTTCAGAATAATTTGAGGGCTTTTGAAATGTAATGTAGTTTGTTTTTTAAGTTTCCTGATGTTAATAGTCAATAAGAGATTCCCATTTTTTCTTGATAATGGCCCGTTGTTATTTACTGCAGTTTTCAACAAGTCTCCAGCATGTCAACTGGGGAATAACAGCTTACTCTTTTCCAGCAGATCTACCAAGCTCCTCCAGATTTGTTGGTTTCATGACACAAACTATGAACTGTACTGTGTCCCACAGATTTTCTATTTGGTCTAAAGGCCTCTACACACCGATCCAAACTGAGATTCTTCGGATGGCTTCTCTCCAGGGTTCTCTTCCTCTAGTTTGAGAAAATAATGATGCAGTGTCGCTCCGTGCCTGAAGATGGCGTTTGTGGTACAACAGATGCACTGGGCAATTTTTATGGCGTTTTTCAAACAGCTCTTGAGATCAGTATTAACTGCTTTACATCGATGATTTTTTCTCTGTTCTTTGATTTCTTCTCTGTCGTCGTCTTCTTCATCCTTGTGGGATGGGTGCTCTTTTGCGTTCAACCCACATCATCAGCTTTCATTGGGCGTTCTCTCTGCATTGGTACCCGTTGGATCAGATGAGTGATGTCCTGTTAACGCCCCTGGGTTTTCGATCGAGGCGCGTTCTCATACGAAACTTTGGATAAAAAATTTGGATCCGTGTGCAGAGGCCTTAAGTCCATTTGTTCATTTGCCGGTATTTCTTCACCAGATATTCTTTGAGTGTTTATAATGTTGAAATACAAAATGTTGAAAAAAATCAAGTTTTCCTGCAGACTGCTTAAAGTTGTGTTTCAGAATCTTTTCTTTTCATATTACCCTGATGAGTTTGCTAAAACCAGATGCACTAAAACATCCCTACAGCATTATACTCCCACCACCATGTTTAACTGTGGGAATAGTGTTCTGGCATCCCTCCTTTTCAAAAAAATTAAAAAAGACATGTTAATCACCAAAAAAGCTCTATTTTTCTTATCTGATCAAAGGACACGTGTCCAGCTTGCATTCCATTACCAAACGGTTCCCTCGAGTCCAAAATAATGTCTTTTTGTCTTCGCAGCGATGATAGTGAGAGTAGATCAAGACACCAATTCTTAGCTTAAAGTTTAATGTAAAAGATTAACAAGATTGGGTTAATTATGCTTAAAACTGGCTAGTCATTGGACAACAGTGGTTTGTTCTAAAGTCAATCAAAGTATTATTTTTTTTACTAATAATACAGACTGTAGCAGGTTTTATTCATTAATTTTGAAAATTCTTTTTTTCATTAATTTTTTTGTAATCAGACTATTCCCTTGTTCGGTTCCGTCACTTGCAAGGCAAATACTTGCACCTGAAAACTACCACTTTTTGAGTCCTGTTACATTCCAAAGAAAAATTATTAAACAAATGCACTCAGCATGCACAAAATGACAGATTCGAATACTTACAAAGATCGATACGTGTAATTAACAGGGAGACAGACAGAAGAAACAAATAGAGGTCAACAGATAAAACAGATATAGACTATAAACTTATAGATAATGCTATGAGTTATTTACCCATTCATATGGTTCATTAGCCCTTCAAAGTCCACTGCCTTTTAGAGCATTTTTTATTAATTTACTATTTGCTCAAATAAATGATCTTTAAAACAGGTTTTTGTATCAACGCTTGATATAATTTTTGTGCAACCGCAGCTTCTCCTTTTTTACAAATATTTTTTCATTACATTACACAACAATCACATGACAAACCTGCAATTGTACAAAAAAAATACATTTTCTGTAGTAAATTTTTGTATTGAGACCAAACAGTTTTTGTGTTTTATAACAAAAAAAAGTGTTAAAAAAGATGTATAACTTTTTGTACCATTGTGTTTTTTGTGCCAGAACTTTGAAAAACACAAGCCAAATCACAGGTCTTTTTCTCACCACTAGATGGCACTGATAGAACCGATTAGTTTTTTTTTATTTAAATGAAACTGAAAGATGAGCATGCATTTTCTCTTATTTTAATTTGAATTAACTTTCAAATTATGTCATAACTCTTGTAAGGTTCTTTAAAACAAACAAAATATCAAAGCTAGAAAATATCAAAGCTAGAAACAATAGCTGGGTTGCGTCATTAAAACTCAATTCAAATTGGCACTTGCACCGTTGTGTGCGGAGAATTCAAAGGGTTAATGCAGTTTTGCAATATTGTTTTGTTATATTTTTTTTGCGGGGTACAGAGTGAGGGTAAGTGCAAACAGATTTATAAAAATAAGTGATCACCTCTTCTGTGCTGATCTGTTGAGGAACTCAGCCCTCTCACCGATCTGCCAAGAGATATGAAAGAGCAAACAGAAATAAGAATAGTCTGCTTTGGTCATGAGGAACATTCACCCTGGTATTTTAAGCCAGAGACTGGTCTGTTCTGTCCCAAATCTTCCTGGATCCAGAAAAAGAAGGACTCTTTTAAGCTTCCCTCGCTGTCTCTCTTTGTGGGAACTGTGGTCTGTGTTTATGACATAAGGCAACACGGCTAAGAGGGGGGAATGTGTTCCTGTGAAGCAACAACAAAACCATGCAGACACTCACACACCACGTAAGCATCGCCCAAAAAGTTCACTTCCCCCTCCTCAGCAGAATGTGGGAGCTCCTAAAATACTCCTGAGCAGGAAATTCCCCAATCTTAGGCGAGTTTGAAACAGCTCCGTTAGAATGTGGTTACAGTAATCCTATTAGTTTAATGGTCTTCCTGACCCCCACCTCTTCAAATTCTTGTCTCAGCTCAGTTTTTCTCACTCAAATGCCACAGCACCATTTCGTCTGCTAACAAAATGACAGACACAGAAGGGATGCATCTTTAATACCACAGCAAGGGATTTTACAGGAATGCACTCATCAGGACAAGAACTTCTGATCAAGAGAAACCTGCAAAATCAAGTTCAAATCACACAAATCCACATGCTATACGTACAGTGAACATGATGACAAAGCAGATCTCTGAGCGGATCATCTGCATGTGATGGATGGGAGGGAAAGTGTTTCCTTCAACACAATTATACAAATAGCAATGTGTCATGCTGTAGGTAGTTTATAATCAAATTACCCTGATGATGCACGAAATTCAGTTCTGAATATTTAGGAACTAAATAACAGAATGGGAGACATGGTTTAGACCATGGTTCATTATTAGAAGTGGCCTTTACTCTTTGTGGCCTTTACCAGTATTTGCCTTTATTTTCTTATGAAAACATTCATTTTCAAACCCACTTATTCCCTTTTGGGGTCACGGGGGTGCCTATCTCCAGCGCACATTGGGCGAGAGGTAGGGGTACACCTTGGACAGGTCGCCAGTCCGTCGCAGGGCAACACACACTCACACATTCACACCTAAGTGGAATTTAGATTATTCAATTAACCTAATCGCATGTTTTTGGGATTGTGGGGGAAACCGAAGTACCTGGAAGAAACCCACGCAAACACTGGGAGAGCATGCAAACCCCTTCAAGGAAGGTCACTGGAAAACCTTGAACCTACAACCTTCTAACTGGAAGGCCACAGTGCAACCCACTGCACCACTTGTGAAAACATAATAAATAAAACATTTAAAATAAGCAAAGTTAATAAAATGTCAACGTTTTTGATGCATATATTAAACTATTATTTTGTATTTAATTTGTTTTAGCCAATGCTAATCAAAGGTACAGCTAGTTAGTTGCTGGGTGGGATCTTTGTGGCCTTTACCAGTATTTGATTTTTTTCTGCTGAAAACATAAATCTAAACAGTTAAATAAATAAAAAGTTAATAAAAAGGCAATGCTAATCAAAGTAAAGCTAGTTAGTTGTTGCTGGGGGGGCTCTTTGTGGCCTTTATCGGTATTTGTCTTTTTTTACTTGTGAAAACATAATAAACATAAACTTTTAAACAAATAAGGTTAATAAAATGTCAACATTTTTTTATCCAAATATTATACTTTTTAATTTTTAATTTTGTATTTATTTGCTTCTCAGTCCTAACTAGCCGAGTAGGCAAATCTGCAATAATATTTGGATACTAAAAATAAAACTTGAAACTCATCATCCACTTTGGATTCTGCTGTTGCATCAGGTGAGCTTTCTTGCGCTCTCATTGGGCGAGTGGTGGTGATGTCACTTTATCAAGATTAATTGTATTATTTAATAAATGTGTTTTGTTTTTATCAGTTCTGTGGTGTTCCCTTGTTTGAGTGCATTGGAAGAGGCTTATAGAGCTAGAACGGTGGATTCTGAATAAAATCTCTAAACCAGGGGTGTTCATTACGTCGATCGCGGAGGTGCTACCGGTTGATCGCGGTGTGAAATTCGAAGCCGATCATCCATCCCGTCACAGTTCAGTAAAGTTAGCTGCAGATTCACAGATTCGGTTTTCTCTGCTCAATAGCTCGAGACCAGAATGTTCTTAGTGAACAAATAATACCTATTTTTAATCTGTGTTATGTAGCGGACAAACTACAAAATGTTTTTTTATCAAAACAAGTTTCCCTCGGCATTCGCAGAAACACATTACCGTCTATGACATGGAATCGCTTAGGGACCGTCTGCAAAGTACCAGATCTAAAAGTAGCGGGTAGATCACTTTGACTTGGTCATTTTAAAAGTAGCTCGCAAGCTGAAAAAGTGTGAGCACCCCTGCTCTAAACCCATTTTTGTTTATTTTAAGTGGTCATTAAAACAGGATCTTTTTAAAATTAAATTAAATGAAATCTAACAATGTGATGCTTCCGTTTCTTTGCGATAGCTTGGCTGTTTTCTTCTCAAAAAACAACTGGTAGAAAATATGCCCCGCCCCTATAAAAAAATGAAAACTTTGCTAATGTGCGAAATCCACTTTTGGAAGGTGTTTGGACAAAAATGTGTGCACACAAACAGAGTAAACACACTTAAATCAAAGTGGATTACATTCATCAAGTATTTTTTGTACAATTAATAAATGTAAAATGCGACCTGAATTTTCAGTTGCAAATCAAGTGACCCCGCCCCCTTCTGAAGTAGGAAATGACACTGGATGAAGTATGCTTGTTGTAAAGCCTGTCCATTTTAAATAATAAACAACTAAAACAATATTGGTCAAAACCTTTTAACCAATAATTAAAACAGATCAGATTTTTGCACACAAAATACATCAGGTCAGAAAATGTGCTTTGTCTATAAAATATAATTTGCTTGGATAATTTGCGTGCATACATGCTGTATAAGTTCACTTTTATCAAACAACCAGGCTTGCTGCTCTTATCTGGCCAGAAAAATTTACAGGCAGGAAGTGAGTGGTTTTGGTTTTTGAGTGACAACTAATTAACAAGTTTCAGGAGGAGTTAAATGGGCTTGCCTCAGGTGTCACCATTTATGCTCATCACCTCTTCATCTTCGTATATCTTGGTGCAACCCCATCTTCCACCCCTTCCCCACACTCTGGAGGGGTTAAATCATGAATTTCCATCCATATTAGTGGACAAGTCCAGATAATGAACGTGTGAATGAAACATTGATCAGACAAATGTAATTATTTATTTTGTTTTTTTAATTGATTATTGTTTTAGCTAAAAACTAAAACGGAAGAGCAAAGCGTTGCAAGCTCCTGCAGATTAACTGACATCTCCAGCATTAAAAATACATTCATGAGAAGGGGAAAATAATCAGCTTGTTTTCTAGGATTCAGTGTTTTCCTGAATCAGAGCTGACGAGAGGGCAGAAACTGACCTTCAGCGAAGATCCTCGGGGACCCACACACTTGAAAGGCTTCCGGGCCTCTCCGTCCACAGAGTCCTCCACTTTCTGTCTCTTCTCCGCAGCCTCTGCTCTTCTCTTCTCAATCTCCTCCTTCATCCTCCTCTTCTCTTCCTGAAGCAGTCCACAAAATTTAAAAACACAAAATGGTCCGAAGATGTAAATAGATAATCAATTACACAACCGAATAACTGAAGAGCTGCGCAACTAAATGATGGATGGAATAAATAAGCATGAAAACCATTGATGGAATGAGCAAATGAAGATGGATGTGCGTAAACAAGCAGATGGAAAAATTGTTAGATGGCTGAACAACCAAATAAACAAGAAAAATGATAAATTAATCACCAATTAAACTTTGATGAAAGAGCAAAACAAACCATCAAACAAAGAACTGACTCATGTACGTGTGTGAAAATGTAAAGTTTCAAAATGTACAAAAGCTTTTTATGTTGGACACCCAGTTTTCAGAATCACCAGATACTTGTAGATAGCACCGTAGTGGAGCAAGGAGGTGGGATGTCAGGGATAAATGCGCATGGAGCTTTATGGCCAGCGTGTCAATGTGTTTTTTTGTAATGGATTATGTATTAAGATTAATTCATATATCATAATAGTGTCACTTAGTTGGAGGTCCGTTTCTACATGTAATGAATAATCTGTTAATAGCTTGAAGGAGACTAAGGGGCAAGAGTGCCAAGAGTGCAGCTGCTGTTCCAGAAAAGAGCACAGCAGATCCTTGTTTATAACGAACAATGATAATGAGATGAATCAGCAACAAACCCAAGCCTGTATGTTATTGTGTTAGTGTAACGTGACCTGGCAGGCGCCCGCATTCCTTCGCTTCTGCCAAATGGTAAACAAGTGTTTTTGTCTTTTGCATTGTACAGTTCATGGCCTCCGTGGCTCTAATTAGTCCTTTCTCATTTACTGGATCTGTTTGGAAGAAACTAGAAGCACATTTACATTACAATGATCAATGTGGGGAGGGGGGGGGGGGGGGTCACTGTAGTCATGTGGAAATCACACCGGCCAGGACTGCACTCGTGATCATGGAAATGACCTGGAGCTAGTAGGAAGTGTTGGTATTGACTTAAACGAACTGTTTAATATATAATGAAAGAGAGAGAGAGAGAGAGAAAGAGAGCATGTGCGAAAGAGAGAGAGCAGACAGGTAATTTTGACACCCCAGACAAGAAGATACAATATGGCTGGAAGAATAAAAAAGTGCAAAGAAGAAAATAAAATTATATTTAGAAATTAGAATATAGTAAATACACATCTGCTCATCACCTTCCAATTTTCTTTTCAGACTGCGTCTGGGAGCAAATATCACAATGGAAGATAAGAAGAAAGTTTGTGAAGAACAACTAGCAATTATTTCCACAGATTATTCTTCAAATGAATCAAATGATGAAATAGTATTAAATAAATGCTTGTACAATGAACACAATATTTTAACAATAAACAATTAACAATTTGCTGACTTTTGCCATTGTAAACCGCAGATTTTCAGGATCTCATTTGAATAACTCCTGAATAAATTAATATTAGCTTCACGTGTGAAAAAGCAGATGTCAGGGAATGAAAGCATGTCCGCGAGCAAACATCCAATCAATGAACTAATCCTTTGTGTAAATATCCAATAAAGATAGAGGAGGGTGGGACTTTGTGTGCTTCTCACAGCCAGAGAGGAGACACCGTTCGCTTTTTTGCTGACTTTGCAAAAGAATAAGACAAAGATGGAAAAAGAACGGTAAACAAAAATGTCTCCGTGTACCAGCAATGTTTTTTCAGATGTTATTATGCAAAAGGGAACATATGAAACACAAGTGCCATCTTCAGACAGCTGTTCCTGGTTTCAGGACCCCTAGGTGCCCGTAACTTTTGCCTGCCTTAAATTCCTCTCTTGCTGCGATAATCTGCTCGCTGCTCAAGAGGCTCATGTCCACCTTGCAACAATTGTTTATTTTATTTTATTGTTTGTAGATGTGTCTTGATGTTTTATTTAGCAAAATAAAGTGAATTTTACGAACGCTCATTACTGTAAAAAAAAATACAATTTGCTAAACCATCAGAACCGAATTTGTTTATATATATATATATATATATATATATATATATATATATATATATATATATATATATATTATATATATATATATATATATATATATATATATATATATATATATCCTCTGCTTCGAATGTTAAAAATGCATTCGAAAAGTGAATGAAAGTGAGGTAAACATATAATTTCTGTATTATTTCAGTGGTTTAGTGGATTGAGACGTTAAATGTGACCCTTAAGACACACATAAACATACATGCTTTTTTACAAAGTGTACACTTAATTGAATCATCCAACAATCATGTTGTTTATAATTGTGTTTCTTGAAAGAACCATCACCAATCAAAAAATTCCTTGTCACCTTTCCAGGAAACAGATCACCTATGTAAAAAGCACCCACCTCCTCTCTGGCCTTTTTCTGAGCTTCATCCTGCTTACGGCGGCGTTCGTCTTCCTCCAGCACCTTCCTTCTCTCCTCCCTCTTCCTCCTCAGCTCCTCCAGCTCAGCTTCGTTCTCCTGTTGCTTCAGCTTCATCTTCTCAAACTCCTCACTCTCCGTCTCGTCTCTCCTGCGCTTCAGTTCCTCCAGCTTCCTCTCAGCCTCAAGCCGAGCATCTTCGCCATCGGCATCCTCTGCTTCTGGTGCTTCAGGAGAGCGCAGACTGCCTCGGCTGATGAAAACACACAAACACTCCCTCTGTAAACATATTTAAATGATGAAGCCCAAGCTATTCACACAGAGCTCAGAGTGTTTCTAGGGTGACACAGGCTCCGGTTACAGCTTTGGGACACGGAGGATCATGTGACCAAAGGGAAAAATTTGTTCACACAGCTTGAGAAAGTGCTAAATGAAACACAAAGCGTTTACTTTTAGTAAGCAATTTATTCAAATGTTTTTGTGACATTGATCCAGTCTTAAACCACAACATGGACTGGTTTTGAATGTTCTGATCCATGAAAAGTGGACCCGGTTTCAGATGGCCGTTATTTATCTTAAGGTGGCAGTGAGTATATCTAAGCTGATCTGAATGATCTGAGCTTGTGTTCAGTTACGGATTTCCACTATCGACAATCTTCTAACCCAAGGGTCAGAAGTAAATAAACTTTTTTCCCTATAGGGCTCTTCTTCAAGAATTTCTGTCTATTTGGTGAGATAAACCAGAAGAGTATGAAGCATTGTGAAACTTTTCAAAAGATTGCAAGTGATTTTCACTAGTCACTTGCAGCCCTATACAGAACTACAGCACTGATAAATGCAAAGATAAGCTTTATAATGTTTTCTGCTCAATCTCGAAAGGAGGGAGCAGCAGTCTCTTTGATGATAAGGGGATAAAACTATAATTGATATATAATGAACTATAATTTCATAATTTCTGTTGAGTTATTTAACACCAGTCAAGTGGTTTTTGTAATAGATGTAATTGAACTAGGAGGGGCGGAAAGATGTGTTTTCATTCATATTTGGTTTTCTTTTGATTTTTTTTACTTGATTTATTTTTATTTTTTTTAATCAAAATGTAATCTTTTTTTTGTTTTAATTCAAGTCAATAGTTTTATGTCTATGCTATTGACAAGAACACAATTTACTGAAAGTTTGTATTTGCATGAAGATACTAGGTAGTCAGATTATTCGGCCGGGTCGATACATCAGTTATCTTTTTTAAAGTGCACAGCATCACCCATCACCCCCTTTTCCATCTGCTTCAGAACCCCTACCCCCCCACACACACATCGGAAGAAAAGCTGGAGTGTATACCACAATAGACATGCAGCAGGGTGAAAATTTACAACCTAAATCATATGCTCGCTGTTATTTTTTAAAGCATTTATGGGGTAAATGGACAACATCGACTAAGTCAGCACCCCTCTGATTTGGTACCATTATGATGCCCATCGACAGAGTGTCATTGTCTTTTACTTATATATACTGCCAAATTAAAAGTGTTAAGTTCATACATTAAGCTTTCCTTTCCATGATGCAAGCAATTCAGAGTCCTTTTATTCCCTTTCTCCACATTAAAATCAAATATAAACTTCCAAAAAATTAAACTGAACAACCGACACAGCGTTAGTGATACCTATGGAGCAAATACATTACTCAAGGGACTCTAATAACAAAGAAGCCTTGTTTGGGAACTAAATCTCAAGTGCTTGTGTTTTTATGTAGTCACACATTAAAAAAAAAATCCAATCTTTCATCACATCAGGATTAGCCACCGGTTTTTAGCCTGTTCTTGAAAAAAACAAAAAAAAAAACAATACAAAAAATAAAATAAAAACAAATATATAAATAAAAAAATTCACATTGTTCTGATCTTGTCAAATAGTCAATGAGTCAAAAACAGCCACAAACAATAAATGAGGGAGAAAAAAAGAATGTTAACAAATGTTATGTACGCACCCTGCACTGAGCATCTCCTGATAATTGCAGGAGCCATCTTTAGAAGAAGATGCACATTTGGTAGCTTCTTCTTAGCATTTCTTTGCCTTTTTCCTTATTTATCAAACACAAGATGGTAAGGTTAAGAAATGTGGTGGGGTAAAATGAATGTCAAATGCCAACCGGCTTTCACTTTTTACATTGTTTTATTAGCAGAGCTGGCTGGAATGAAAAGTCTGTTGAGTCATTAAAGTTTCCTCTATTGTTACATCAGTTCCAGCACCTTTTCTTTTCTCCATTCACGAATACACAATTCATTGGCTGGTTTTGATCAGTTACCATTGAGCAGTTAGAACCTATGGCTAAAACATCTATTGTGTTCAATTGGATAAATAGTTATCCATAACATTGTTTCATTTGATTGTACATTTTAAATCGTTATAAATATGCCAACACTGATGGTTCAGTTTCTAAAATGATCCTTTCTCTAACACTCATCAAATATCCTTAAGCTAATTGCTAACGAACGCTAAGCTCCTAAAATCACATCAAACTAAAACAGGAACAGTGTCGACTTTTTCCAGACCCACAAACACATATTTAACTTTCCCAGCAAACAACACTAAGACCTTTTATCTGAATTAGACAAACACAGACGTGTATAATGTACATATTTTGTCTCTATGTTCATTTCAATGTCACACAAGGGACTTTTAATGTGCTTTTAACAACTTCCTGTCAAGTTAATGGTTAGAGTGCTGGATAAATGTTTGGACGTGACTGCGCACATGTATACAATGAATCATATTTTTCCATTAGCTACGGTCTAAAGCTTTCTTTATATTTTTAAAGTTATGATTAATGTATTTAACAATCAAATACTCCTCAAGTTAGATATATTGCGTTACTGTAAAATGTACTACACACCTGGTCCTCATAACATATTATGTAAAAATGATAAGGATATATAACACGAGTGGGTAACATTGTGCCCACATCCCTGCAGTGTTTTTTTAATTATCATGCTGTGAAGAGCGAAATGGTAGTTAAGAGTGACAGGATGTGAAAGAGCGGGCTCCTTAAACCTCATCAAAAGTTGTTGCTCATTTTGTTGAAAAGTATTTTTGAGGTTTATTATTACTTCTATGATTGTTAAAATGTGCATTGTTCATGGTGTCTTATGTGTGGGTGGAGTCATGATGGTGAGTTGCTGCCACTGTGATGTCATCAGGTGCATGCACCGGCCCAGTTGAATGGAGCTTGATGAAGCCAGATGTCTCTTGTTTAATGTTTTGTACAAATGTTTTATTATCATGTTAAAGACAAACACACAGGTCGGCTGGTGTTATGTTTGCTGCCATCTCCCCCAGATGTTTAATGGTAGTAGGAACACTACTCCTGAACAACGTGGGAATTTCACAGAGCCCGCCCACAAAACGGCATCAGTTAAAAAAAAAATTCACTATATAACTTATATAAAATGTACCACTATGTTCTCTAATCTACTTTAATAGCAATGATCAAATAAGCTGATGGACCTCATCTCTCCAGTGTAATTGCTGAAGTCACTGTAATAGAAAAATAATCTACTGCCTGGGATTTCTGAGATAGAACAGAGAAAACAACAGTAACAGGAAGTTACCGTATTTTTCGCCGTATAAGACGCACTTTTTCTTCCCCAAAACTGAGGGGGAAAAGTTGGTCCGTTTATACGGCAAATGCAGAGCGCCGCGGAGCGGAAGGCAGTCACGACCGTAGGAGAGGCGTTAGAGAGGCCACGGCTTTGGCCTAGCTCCTGTTATGGTAAAAAATATACCTTCTCAATTGATAATAAACACTGGAAACAGTTTCATTGAGAACACAGCAAATGCGGCTATTTATTGTAAAGATTGAGCAGTCTCAACTCATTTCCTACACACGTATTATCCACATTGGAAGAAGAACCTCGAGCCTCTCAAAGTAAGACAAGCGCTGGAAGAAGGGCGGGACTGAAATATGATGTGTCTCTTAAAAGTTTCTCATATTACATTTCTCTGTATGACCACAAATGACCACTAGATGGTAGTATTATATAGGAAAATTCCCATCACACTCCTGACGTCATCGCCCATCTCTGCTCGTCATCCTACCATAGCGCGGATCGTGAGGAGCAGGTATGAAACATTACAGCCTTTTTTGTTACTTTTACTATTTACTGACCCTTCATGTTACATGTTTGGCATATAATTGTTCTTAAACTGCTGTTAACTTTTACACAGTTGATATAAAATATTTTACTACAGTATTTGGTTCAGAATCTTATTTTTCTAGATCTTCCTCATTTAAAATTGGGTGCGTCTTATACGGCGAAAAATACGGTACATCACAACCAGAAAGAAAAGCTTTTAATAAGGCTAACCTGCCAGGCTTCTTTCTGCTAACTGATTTCCTACAGAGAGGTTCTTTCTTTTTATACTGCCTCCTCTCTCCCCTCCTCTTCTCGTCCCTCACTTTTCTCTCTGTTCCCTTCACTTTGTGTTCTAATAAGATTTTAAAATAAATCGAGCTGTGATTTATTAAGAACAGATTCTTAAACCTTGCTTCCAGAGTCTTCTATAATGGGTTATGATAGTGTGTGATCACAGGTCAAAGTTCCTCCCAGCTGAACTATCGGTCGGAATGGAATCCGGAGTCACACCACGTAGACGGGAGGATTATTCTCTTCCCCCTGTATTGTGTTTGTGTGCCTGACTATTGTTTTGATATTAATTGATGTTCCTGTGCTGTGATCTGTTAAAGTCTGTTTTTGTTTCTTTTTTTTTTAGTTCATATTCCTGTTCAAGTGTTTGTTTATCTAAGGTTTTCCTTCTCGAGGGATATTTCAGTTATCTTTGATAATAACACCCTTGGATACGCCAACTCTCACACATGAGTTCTATTTTTCCACCAATCCTGACAGCAAGGCAGACAGGAGAAATGAGGTGCAGGTAAGACCATATTACTCTATTTTTTCCTACATTTTTGGGTGTTCTTTTGCTTTGAATAAATTACATTTATTTTTTTTACTGAAGACTCATTAGTTGAAGGGGGGGGGGGGTGTTTGAAGACATCGAATTTATGACCCACATTAATGACCTACTAGTTTCTGTTATAGAGATACTAAAAATGCTTCATTCTCCAAAGTATTGAAATTGTGATAATCCATTATTATTAATAGAAAATGCAGCTTTATTAGCTTTTAAAACAGTTATAATGGTAAACAGCTAAGAAACCATGCTGCATTGAGAACAAAGAAGGTTGAAGGAGGGGGTCTCAAAGCAGCTGTCTCAAAGTTCAGAGCAGAAGAGAGACAGAGAGATCTCCAACACCTGACTTAAAGAGTCTAGCTGTGATAACTTCCTGTTTGTGATGTAACTTCCTGTTCTATCTCAGACAAATAGGATTCTAAATATTTTTTTATTACAAAGCCTAGGATCGAGGCCCCATGCCACCAATGAGTTATTAAAATTAAATAATCCAACCAAACAGAAACCCGGAAGAAGATTGTGTTTTCTACAACAGAACATAATGTTCACGGGAGGTAAATATGAAGTTTCCAAAGCTTCTCCTAGAGAAACAGAGAGAGAGATGAAAGGACCTGTGCATCATAAACTAATGTAGAAAATAGTTTTGGAATTGGGAAAGTGCTAGAAGTCCTGTGGTTGATTGTGCTGGTAAACAGAGTGAGTAATTAGTTTTTAAAAGGTTCAGGAACTGTTTCAGCCAATAAACCCCAAATTAACAGATCGAGGTCCTGGAGCTTGGAGCCCCTGGTTAAAATATTTAAATAGTGTTGATCTTGTGATTGAATATTAAATTGCAAAACCTAATGTTAATGTTGTGCTCTCCTGATTTCCACACTGTCTGATGTGGAATTCTGGGAAGTCTAGACTGTTTAGACACAGAAACCCTGAAGCGACCGGAAACAAATCATTAAAAGTTTATACACACAAACACTGACCTGAAAGTCCTCTCCGCTTTCTTGTTTTTAGGAGGACTGCCCTCGCACACTCCTCCATTTGGCTGTTTATTCTTCCTCATCACATCTTCATCTTCCATCTGCACACACAAGTACAGCTGAGTGATGCTTGGATGGGACATGCATGTGTGAGAGAGCGAGCCAGAGAGAGGGTTGAAAGAGTGCCGTTGATGAGGAGCAGTTCACGTGTTCACCCAATCATACACTCCACACTCTCTGAGACATGCGGCAAGCAGTGTACACACAGTGAACATCACCTGATCATTGATCAAACTGATCAAACTCGGCTCCTGAACTGGTTTAATGGTGCTTCAAACACTGCACTCTGTGCACAAACTCATGCATGGACTGATTTGAGATTTTGAGGAGGAACATTTAAAAGCTTCTAAAAATTGGATTATTGGATTTATTTTTCTGACAAATAACAGCCAATACATTATTGTGTTACGTATATAAAACAATCAATGTTTTGTCAGAATGGAAAGAGCACATTAATTCAGTACGCAGTTTTTACAAAGCCAATGTGTTTTAATTTAAAGGGGACATGAACTGGATGATAAAAACTATTTATTAATCAATCAATTGTTACACAAGAAAACATTATTTTATAGCAAATGCTATTTTTGAAGATGGAAGCCTCACAGAAGCAGCTCTCGTCTCTTTTGTTGGGTAGTTCGAATTTTAGGGTCTGGATTTTGTGCCATATGAATGTTCAACGTAGACATTCTCTCTGTAATTACAGCTATGTAATTGGAAAATTCACAGACTAGAGTCTTACCCTTATGCATTTGGGTAATTTCGATTGTAAATTTGGCCACAACTTTTTCTCTGTTTCATCAAAATGAATGATTTTTGGTGACAAATCTTATTTTCACATTTTTTATGCATAAATCTTTTTATCTACCTCAGTTTTTTATTATCCAATATTTTTACCTTTTAATTGCCAAAATCTTACATAATGTCACTGATTTCTAAAAAACTACAAAAACAACAAAAAAAAAAACTGACATTTTCAATCTGAAAAATTATTTGGGCTTGGGCTTATTTTTTTTACCTTTTATCAGAGTCTTGGACGTCAAACAGTAGCAACATTGGTATTGATGAATTTCTAGTTTTTCTGTTTTCGATTTATTGTTTATTGTGGCTTTTACTTTCATTATAACAACCTTTTTTGATCGCAAAGCCATGACACTAATTCATGCATTCTTTACTGTGGGTGGTCATTAATGTTGTGAAGACCCCATTAACCTTTAGAAGTCTCTGTATTGCTCTTTTGAATGAAGTAGGAATGACCCAACTACCAATTGTTCTATGTTTCAAAAAGGTTAATAGTTTAAATGTTTTGGATTTTAAACTAATATTATAAGAGTTACAAATAAATAAAATGATGAATGGTTTCATTTGAAAAACTCTAAATTAGTGGCATCTAGTGGTGAAAGAAGGGATAAGCCTTGGAAGTACAAGACCTGTGATGTGGTTTGTATTTTTCATATTTCTGCCACATAAAAAGTACAATGGCACAAAAATGGCTTGGATCAGTGTATAATGTTTAGGAAAGAATTCACCTGTTTTTGTCAAATAGTCAATGAGTCAAAAACAGCCACAAACAATAAAAAATAAATAAATAAAAAAAATAAATAAAAACTGGTGCAACACAAAAACAAAAAAAATCCATCAAAGCCAATGTTGTTACTAATGTTTGACATGAAAAATGTAAAAAAAATTCAGGCCACAATAATTTTTCATATTTAAAATAAATTAGTTTTTTCCTAAATAGGTGAAATCATGTAAGATCTGGGCAATTAAAGGGTAAAATTCCTGGATTTTAAATAAAATTAGTAGTTTTGATTAGAGCTGAGGTTGAGGGGGAAATATATATATTATTTATAATATATATTTATAAATATATTTATTGTAAATAATTATAATTACGTAAATACATACATATATATATTATGTATGTTAATTCCTAAATGTGAATAGATGCAATACTTATTGTTTTCTCATTTCATGACCCCTTTAAATATATGTGTGCAAGTCAAAAATATACAAGGGAATAAAAACTGATATATGTCATAAAACGTATACCTCTAAATGAAATCAGACTTTAGAAATGTGTTTCTCACCCAAAATCTAAATCACCCATGATCCCGCAGTCTCCAGTCCAGCAAACAAAATGACTCTTACCAAAGCATCCTCCTTTTCCGAAACCTCTTTCTCATGTTTCATAAAGTGTTCTGCCCCTCTCATTTCATCCACTCTATTGTCAGTCAATCCCTCTATCTCAGAGTTCTCCTCTACAGCAGCAGTGGTCTCTGCTGTGTTTGCTTCCACATCCATCTCCAAATCAACTTGGGAATCACTTACATCTTCATTTAAAATCAGCTCATGAGCTTCAGATGGATCCTCAAAATCTGCCTCTTTTCCCTCCTATGAAGGCAATATGAGTCAATGAGGGGGAGCAAGAACACTTTTGAGACAAATCACTCATCATACCTCGTGGGGTATTTTAGATATTTCCTTAAGATATTCCTACAAGTGAACAAAGATGACATGAACACATCTAACTGTGAGTAATATTATATACAAGTCAGATGATTAGTGATGTTTTCAAGCATGGCTGCTGGTTTGAGTCACCCTTGAGATTGGTTAAATTTGTTATCAACTGGTCTTAAGCACAACCAACCCCTCAAGTCCAAGGTCACTTGCACATAAAAGGGTAGTTTCCCCCCTTCAAGAGGGTAGGGATGCATCAATACCAACAAGACTTAAGTACCGATATATTTTTTTGTGGTACTCAACGATTCCACAGTTTCCCAAGTAACGACACAGTGAGACTAATTTTAAGACTGCATTATGTATTTGTAGCAATAATCCCATCAGTGACATGACCGTGACATGGAATCTCATACTTTGGTTCTAACATTTTAAGAAGGTGATATCCCACAATATCAACATCTGAAAGTGTGTGATTGTCAAAAACAATGCACCTTGGTTATTTGTTGCCCTTTCTCCCGGTTGGTTGCTGAAAGCTAACGTTAAATTCACCATGCTCATTTTTGTGCTTTAGTTTCAGATATTTTATCGTATTATTTGTGTAATAACTACTGCTTTTTGACATTTTCTGAACATGTCTGCCATTCTGATGGTTACCATTACCGTATTTTTCGGCTCATAAGACGCACTTTTTCTTCCACAAAACTGAGGGGGAAAAGTTGGTGCGTCTTATCGACCGAATGCAGAGCGCCGCGAAGTCCAGTCACGGCCGTATGAGAGGCGTAAGAGTGGTCGTAACGAAAACGAAAAAAAAAACCTACATTTCCGCACCTCAGCGGTGCGGTGCTTCTGTATCCATACTCACGAGCGAAACTACAGAGCACACATTGAACGTTAGACTCTCGCATTTGAGTGACCTCTCACGCTACAAACCCGATTTCTCACGCTAAAATACATTTCAAGATGTGAAATGGGCACAGCTAATAGTTTATCTGCTATGTTTTTGAGCCTGACAATAAGATGATGATCGATCTGCATCGTCTTCAGTCTGTGAATGGGTTTTTTCCTCTAAACATTCACTTGGACAGTTTCACAAACTTGGACAGTTTGATCCTTCATTAATGGAGTTATGTGGGTTTTCATAAGCTGACAAAAATCAAAGGTGCACAGATGCACAGAGCGCTCTCTCTCTCTCTCTCTTGCTCGCGTGAGGAAAACAAAACGCTCTCAATGACTGAGACTCTTCTTTAATAAACTCAAATCATCTCTCAACGGTACATCTCACATGCAACCGAATTGTCACTTGAATAAGCTATAAATAATGAGTTATTTAACATTAAGGAGTAGTTACATTTATTTTAAATTAAAATAATTATTAATTAATTATTAAATAATTATTATTTTACATCTGGGGGTGCCCAGATTCTTTTAAAGGGGGGTTTCTAAAAAAGTTTGAGAACCACTGTATTATTACTAATGTGTTGGCAATGTTACTGGCTATTATTAGTAATGTAGTGACAATGTTACTGGCTATTACAGTATTACTAATGTGGGGGCAATGTTGCACTGGAACAGTGATGGTGATAACGAATGGTGGACTTTAGAGTGATGAGTGGGGGCAAAAAAAAACATTACAGCCTTTTTTTTTTTGTTACTTTTACTGTTTACTGTCTGTTCATGTTACATGTTTGGCTGTTAACTTTTACACAGTTGATATAAAATATTTTACAACAGTATTTGGTTCAGAATCTTTTTTTTCTAGATCTTCCTCTTTTAAAATTGGGTGCGTCTTATGTGCCGAAAAATACGGTAATTCTGAAACATTTCCTGACATTCTGTTGATGCTAACAGAGTCTCTGTGCACTGAAAGTTCTGTTGATGAAATCGCAGAGTATCAGTCTTTAGTATCGGAGTATCGGATATGAGTACATAAGCTCAGTATCTGGCCCAATACCGATAGTATCAGTGCATCCTTAGTTCCTAAGCTGAGTTCAATTCTTACCCCTTGGCCTTATCCCTTTAACCTTCCTTTAACATATTCACGAGAAGCATTGGGTGCCCCAATTCTATTTTGAATGAAAGCGAAGGGTTACGGAGATGGTTTGTGTAGACCTAGGGATGTCTGGACCCACACTTCTAACAGAATGCGTAAGAAACATTCCCAACCGATACTGTGCTTCTCTTAAATTTGTTGGGTATCGGAACATGGCTACCAGTGCTACCAAACTGAGAACTTTTTATAAATGAAGAAAAACTTTTGTCATATGTTAAGATTCCATGCTATATCAAAAATCAATAGTTAACTTGAATAATGCACCATTGCTAGTCCAACCACATTACCATTACACAATAGATTCAAGAATGGCATGTTAAATTCTTCTTTTAATTAAGTTTATATGTTTTACATTTCAAAAACAAATCAGGAGTGATGCATTTGCTGATCCTTGTACATGTCTTCTTCGACTTAGATCTCAGTTTCAAGGGGATGGGAAGGTGTAGGGGAAGGGCTGAGGGTAAGCGAGACAAATGGTTCCAATTAAAGTGTGAGACTGGCGGAAGGATTGGTGCAGCTTCAGAACTTTCAATCTGTCAGTCTACATTCTTTCCCTAGTTCTTTCCCTAGAAAGAAGCTTATTCTGTTAACATGGCAAAACCGATTTGTCAAAATAAGAGTCAGTTGATGTGGCTCAGGTATGTGTTTCAGGAGCCTCTTGGACACCTCCCTTGAGGGATGTTTTTCGAGAATGCCCAGCTTGTAGGAATCCCAGTGTCACATTTCAGAGTGACCGTACAAACAAGGCTGAACACTGACGTAGTGTAACCTGTGTAAATACTGCAGTGATGGTATAAGTCAGTGTATATTACGGATGTAACAAATTATGTTCTCTACACCCTCCTCGGTTCTTGTGAACCATGGTTTTCCTCATTTGAATAGCTCCTGTATGTATTATTAGTTTATTAAGTGACTCATTTAAACAGCTATTTGTAGCCAGCACCCAGGCTTGAAACATCACTAGTTGTAATACACGGCACACTTTTTAAACAGGAACCCTCACCTGCTCTCTAAAATAAGATCTCCGTGGCCTCTCCTCCTCCAGTAGCTCTTCCTCCTCCAGAGGTTTGACCTGCTTTTTCTCCTCCTCTTTGTTGTTAAGCTCCTCCTCCTCTGGCTCATAGCTCTGCCCCCTTAGCATCCCTGCACTGCTGCTCATGTTGCTGTTGCTGGTGGTCTCATCATCTCTCTGTCTGTCCAGCGCCTCCTTCATTCTCCTCTGTCTGCGTTCCTCTCGCTTGGCCAGTCGATCTAGCAGGGCTTGCTCCTCCTCGTCACCTTCACCCGTCCCACTGGAGCTCAGGAGAGAAGAAGTGGTGCTCTCTGGAACACCCACACTATAACGAAAAAAAAGCACAAAAAAAGACTAAAAAAAAAAAAAATAACAGCACATTCTCTCTCCAAAGTTGTGGACTATCAGGTTGAAATTAGTTAAGTTAGATAAATTGGAATATGGAACAAAGACTGATGTCGGAAAATAGAAAAGAGTGAACTATTTTGTGCAGAAAAATGGTAGAGAAATTTTATTGTGTTTAAAAGATAATCAACATATTGGTTGATATATAATATATATATATATATATATATATATATATATATATATATATATATATATATATATATATATAAATAATATTATAAAATATTATTGCTTATATTATTTCTAGTAAATATTTAAGCAGTTTTTGTAAAAATACAATGCATTAATAACAAATATGAGCAGAAACAGAATATAATGTACAAAATAAACAGAATATAATGTAAAACTGACATCGTATGGCCAACAAAAAAAACACAAAAGGTACAAGTAGAAAAAAATATTACAAATATTTAACTAAAATAACATTAAATTAAACAGCACAAAAATAAATAAATACATCAAACACATAACCAAAACAAAATAAAACAACAAATCATTTATTTACGGTTACAAATCAAATGAAGAAAATGAACTTTCAATCACACCAGTCCTGCCTGCTGGGCCCAGTGTGGACTAATATAGTCTGAACACATTTCCTGGCAAACGTTTATCCCCCGTCAGCATGGCACACAATTGACGGAGCTGTGTCTGGTCACACATTCAGAACAATTCTGCTCCTGTCTGACCATCCCCATGCGTCCAATATCGAAACAAAAGCCTCAGTGTCAGAATATCTCACAGCTTCCGGATGCTGACCCTCCACAGGAAGTTATTTATGTGTCTCATGACAAATTCCACTACAGACGACCAAACGATACACATTTACAATATAATCACAGGTTACTCATTCTTTTACTTCACAGATCCATTCTGATGTAACCAATCCTGGCTTCAAGTAAAGCTAGGACTGCCCATATAATTAACATATGGCCCAAAGAAATAATGCATTTAATAAATTAATGAGAAAAGTGAAAATTAAATTAATACAGAAGTGTTGAAATGTAAAAATGCATTCATTTATTAATATATTTATTCATTATTTTATTCAAGTCATTTTGGTCTAAATATATACATATATATTAGGGGTGTAACGGTACGCTAAAATCGTATTCGGTTCGGTACAGTGTCTTGGAGAGTTCGGTTCGGTTTATTACAATAAGAACTTACAAAATCTTTATTTTGAAAAGCTGCCAATACACAATATAATTCTTGCATAAAATATATAAAAGTGACACATTTGGGTGATATTTTAAATAAATTGCACTCTATAAAGAAATACACATTTTTAAAATAAAAAATTAAATACTGCAACTAGTTAGGACCTGAAACTTTTAACACTAGCAACAGCTTATATATCAACAAAACTAACTATTCAAGTTTTAAGTTTTTGGCTAAAAAGATTAACCCATCCACATTTTCTGAAGAGAGCACAGATCTGGTTGCAGTGACAATATCTCCAGCAGTAAAAAATGTTAGATGTGTTGCCTGCCCGATCTCCGTGGAACAATGTCGCCATACAACTTTAAATTTATCCACTCGTCTATCCCCGTTATGTCTTTTAACAGAGAAGCCAAAGTGTTCTCAAACAGGAGACCGTAGTGAGGTGGGAGGTTCTTCAAGCTCTGGCTTCTCTTTCGCTGTTGCCATTTCTCACAGCTACAGCTCTACTGTGTGTCACTCAATAGCGTCCGTGTGGAAACTCGCCTAGGAACATTGTTCCGCTGCGCTTAATATCGCGCTAATAATAAATGTATATTATTTAATAAAAAAAATATACCGAAACGGTACGCAAGTGTACCAAACCGAACAGGCCGCACCGAAACGGTTCAATACATTACCGTGAACCGTTACACTCCAAGTAATATAATTTCTAGCGTGTATTTTAGTTAAAATGCAGGATTTGTATGGTAAAATTTGAAATCAATAATTAATGTAAGAATTTGTATGGTAAAATTTGTATGATATGAAATAATTATAATTAATAAAATTAATAAATATAAATAAAAATATGCAAAAGAACTGTAAAGGGAACCTGTGGCTGTTATTGAGCTCTGGAGGCTGATAGGTCACATCATCATCTTTGTCTTTCCCACGGAGCCTCTCCTGTCGTGCTCTCCGTCTACGCTCACGTGCCGCCTCCTCCTCATCCTCCTCGTTCCTCTGACTCGCCAGTCTGCACACACAGATGTTCTACTGGTGAGAGTTTGGCACGCTACCCACCTTCTCCTACCGATGAACTTTCACCAGCTCTCAGCCATGAGTTTGCCCATTGGAGAGACAAAGTCTGGAGAGCAGAGAGACACACTGATTTTTCTGAAGAGCTTTGAGTAGAGCTCTCTGAGGCTTCTGCTGGATTTATTTTGAATTTACAGCTATTTATTTACACAAATATAAACACTACATATCCCTTCCTCCATCCTGCCTCTTAACCCTGGTATGAGTCACAAGTTTCTGCTGTGGTTATCCCCGGCTCACATGAAAGGCAGAGTGTAATCTAGACAAGTCACCTTTTCATTGCAGAGCTCCACTCCTTAGAGCATTTTAGAATCATGTTTTTTATTTCGGGAGAAAACCAAAGTCCTGGAGTATATTTATGCAACACAAGGCCGACCTGTTGTACAATTACATCTGAAAAGCAAGATCATGTGCTGAAAACACACGTATACAACAGATCCCACAATGCAACACTTTCAAATGGACCGGGTTCTGTTCGTTCACGTTGAGCGAGACTAAAAACAGACCCATATGCCACATAATATTATTAAAAGTCATTTAAACTAATAAAATGTACTTACAAGAAACAAAACAGTACTTGAAAGACAAAAATCATCAATAATAATCGACAATCTCAAAATCAATTCAGTTTTTTTAAATAGTTGTAAACAAAGTTTTATGATTTACTTTATGATTGTATTTCTGTTGTGTATTTCTATGAATTGTACAGAAAACAATTGATTTAAAGTAGTTCTACACAACCACAGCAGTATTTGTAGTTGTTTTATGTTTTTATGAACAAAATCTTTTAAAGAAGATAAAGTTTACTATTATCACTAAATAAAGTTTAATATTTAGGTTTATTGTTATTTAAAAAAAAATAATATTTAACATAAAAAGCAACTTCTTAAGCTTATTTTTTCCCTCAGAATGTTCAAATTATAACTTGTTTAATTTTGAATTACAATTAAAAAGAGTTTTGCATTGTTGTTGATTTAAGGTTATTGTTTTGCAATAATATTTTGTTTTTGTTCCATCCATAGGAGTTTTAGCTGCTTATCTTGTTCTGGGCGCCCTAAAGTGTACTTTTGAATTTGCTTGGACGCCCCAAACCCGGGAAAAAAAAAAAAAAAATTACACAGGGAGAGCATGAAAATGTCATCTTCCAGTTGGGAGAAATCATTGTGCCACAGTAAATAATGAATAAAAAAATTATGATTACCGTACTTACAACCCCAACATTTGCATCAGAAAACTATCAAAATCATAATGAGATAGTATTTGATAGAGTATTGTTTAAATGACACTCCCAAGATATTCATCAAATATGTAAATAAGCAATTGAGAGAACTTCCCATGGCTGTCTAAAGAGCAAAGTGATGCAACTTCCTGATGAAAAACTCATTTATGGAAATTCCCCAGTTTTTTCAGAAGGGGGATGGGTTAGGGTAATAGGAATGAGTAAAAAGCTGGGGACTAAAACTATCTATATTTAAATTTATAATTTAAATTATATATTATAATTTAAAAAAATTGGCATTTAAAAATTTATATTCAAATGGGATCACCAGCGCTCCCTCAGGTCTTAAGGGGTTAAGGGCTAAAAGTTGGGTTTTTACATTTTAGGCTTTTAAAGACCCTGCGGAAACCCTGATAGTGTCAGGGATTGTGTAAGATTAAAGTCAGGTGAATTAATCAAACTATCATAGCAAACAGAAGCTAGTGATCATCAACGTCAAACGTAAGTTGAAACTCAGTCATGAACTGACACTGAAACTGCTGTGTATGAGTCTTAAAACTAGTAAATAAATAACCAAATTCTGCTATGTTTGGGCGCTAACTACTGAGATGAGCAACAAGACACATGGTAGTTATAGTGAAGCATCAAGGTCTCTCCCAGATAAAGATTTCACAGCAGAATGGGATTTCAAGATTTTCAAGTGTGGCTACAAGTGGTCAATGGTTGGGTATTGAGTTTCGATAACCAACTCTATCTTAATATTTGTCAGAGAAGCAGTACCCCGAGCCCTAGGTGATTTAGCTTGCATTTGACAATATCTGAAGGTTGCAAGCAGTGGAACATAAAAGGGAGAGTTTTTTTCATCTGTTGGCCTTCTGCGCCCATGTTGTGATACTCTAAAAGATTTCTGTCTGATAGCAATTTCCGAGCTGGCACGGACGGAGCCGGCTGAGCTGTCTGTACTTTAGACACAGTAATTCTGGAGAAATAAACTCAAGCAACTAAGTGTAAAAAGCATACGTTATTCAAATCTAGCATGAACACACCATTAGGTTTGGATCAAATGGCCTTTTTTTGATACTGATGTGCTTTCATATGCAGACAATTCAATAGTATGAATTAAAAAGAAACTATGAAAGTGCCTCTAGATTTCCATCACTCTACCTCTTCAAAATGTTTATTTAAACAATACAACACAGGATGAATCAAGAGGAATCTGGATGAATCATGAGGAACAGTTTCAACAATTCATCAATAACTGTGAGTTTAAAGATGAAACTGAAAAGAAACAGTCTTTATATCTCCCAGATTATAACATAATCCTCCCGTCTCCCTTCACCGCAGAACTTGAATCAGAAAAAAAATACACATTAACGCACCACAAGTGTTTGTGAATTGTTTAGACATAATTTCAAGGCAGTGTTTTGGCACTTTAGTGGCTCTTTAGTACCTCCAGCAAAGCGGGATCTCAACCAAAAACATGGTTTTCCATATGCAACACATCGTTTAGCAATCATTAATTTAAAGCATTCTTGGTGGGAGCTCCACAGCAAGCTACATGTTTTATAGCATTCATAAACTCCAGAAAGGAAGCCACGGTTACAGTGGGAAATTAAATCGATTTGGAGTTAATGTTGCAGCTAATTTGTTCTCAGTGTCCAAACAAGCAGCAGACAAATCTAGGCACATTTCCTTGCGGTCTAAACATCTCAGAAATGTCAAAGAAAACATTTCAGACAGGGCAAAGGCTCCCGAGAGCGATAACAGTTACTCCACAAGGGTCGGGAGAGAGAAATATATGGATCTGCTTTTAAAAAAAGGACATTTCCCACGCTCAGCCTTCACTCGTCTTCAACCCACTGACCTCACACTCATCTATCCGGCTGCTCCTTATTTGGAAATATCCGATGATCACCTGCTCTTCCTTTTTCCCAATATGGCCGTCATTTTCCATACCAGCATCCATTAAACAATCCATTAAATGCCCTCAAGCAGGCCTCCTTCCTCATCCAGAGAGAAAGAGTGTTTGGAACGGGCCATTCGTTGAGGATGGGTGTTATTTCCTGAGCTCTTCCTGACCTCTCATGGGAACAGCGCAGATGTGCATCGCCAAGATGGCTGCCGATTTATAGTGAAAACTATAGCCAAGCAAAATCCAGTGCATTCTTTTGATATTACACACAATGTTAGTTAAATAAGAGAGAAATAAAGAAAATGAGCAGCTCTTTCATGTCTACTTTAAAAAGAAAGAGCTTCTAGATATACATTCTGGCATATTTACATTTGAAACATTTTAAAAGATGACCTCATGATTATTTATTTAAATTTATCAGACAAATGTTACAGCAATAAAATGTCACATTACTTGGTTTGCACATCGAGTATCACACTCTAAATATGTCATTTTAACATTTAAACTATACATTTATAAATTTTTGGTATAAAAATTGATTGTTTCCAAAATTGAATTGAATTAAATGATTGTACAAACGTCATTACATTATCATTTATTCCATAAGTTGAAAATAGTTTGCAAAAGTTAAAAGTTTGCAAGAACACACCTTAACATTTAACCTGCTCTGGTGCAATTTTTATACATATCTCTTATTTTAAGACTACAGTTGCGCTCATATGTTTCTATAACCTGGAAAATGTTTGCTTTCTTGGGAAGAAAATATGAATGATTTTTTTTTCCACTCAAACCAGGCCATTTATTGTCAACCAATTGTGTTTGTACTTTTTAAATCATTATGACAACATAAACTAAATGACCAAAAGTTTATACACCCCAGCTCTTTGTATTCTCTTTAACATCAATGACACCCTTAAGTCTTTGGAGGTAGGTGTCGAGGAGGTTCTTTATCTTCTCTTTTGGCAAAAAACACTTATAACTCCTGTAAATTCTTGGGCTGTCTTGGATGAACTGCACGTTCGATTCCTCAAAATGGTCCATTTTGAGTGGTTCAATAATATTCATTACTGGTTTAACCAATGGGACCTGTGTTTTGGATCGTTGTCGTTTTGGAATGTCCAGTAACATCCCATGCACAGCTTCCGGGCTGATGAGTGCACAATTTCCTCTATTTCCTCCAGGGTACGGAGGAAACTTTTCATCAGGGTCATTTGGAAAGATTTTGTTATTATGATTTAAAACGAGTAAAGACATTCGTTTGAACATAAATGGCTTCACCAAACCACTGACCACGTTAGAAAAATGCTTTGGCATTACCATTCATATTTTCTGAAAAATGACCAAGAACTCTTAATATTTAGCAGAGTATGAAAGAAATCGGCAAAAATGAAAAAGTGTCAATAAACGAACAAAAACAATGTCAATACTTTTTGTTTGTTGTAAGGTTCCTTCACTCGTTTATCCTCACACTCTCTAAAAGTGCCGTAATGAAGTTTGGATAAGGAAAGCAAAGAAGCTCAAGAAATAGTCACACATCGGCACATTTTTTGTAATCATCTTATATCTCCGATAAGGCCTATTGATGTACTAAAGATCAAATGGACTGAGATGGAGCGCAACAATATAGACCTCAACAACATGGCCTCACTTATTTCTGCTATTACTGCCCCTAGTCACTTGCTCGTGCCATTTCCCAGACCAACTGATTCTGTTTTGACACTTGTTTGGAGTTTTGCTGGTTCTGTGCTAGGGTCTGCAACTATAAGCGTGTACATTTGTAAAAAATTAACTGCTGTCACCAGATGTTGCCCCTATGAAGCTGCTTCGATACTTTGAATTTTTTTGTGTAGGCCACTAGCACTTTGAAATATTAGACAGACCGTGGTGGTTATGGTTTCAAACCTTCCAACACTTTCTAATGTAATTGCTCCATCAATCCTCTTGGAAACGTTGTTTCACTCACAGACTGGTTTTGTAATATTCCCCCAAAATCTTTCAGATAAACTGGATGGAAACGTAGCTAATGTCAAAACCACAAATTAATTCTGCAGTCGGTGCTAAAATAGAAACCGTTGCCTCGACAGGAACAGCAGGTTTTGCAAATCATTAGTCAGAACATTCCGTCAGCAGGGATGTGGAGCCAGCAGTCAAAACATTCCAGTGAGTGCGTTTCAGTTTCACTGACCTGACTGAGAGCTGGAACACATCAGTCTGACTCTGGAAAGGCCACTGCAGTCACACTGGAGAGAACGCGTGTGTGTGTTTAAGTATGTTTGTGCATGTTTATGCCATACCGTGTCCCCAAAAGCCCTGTAAAACCTTTTCCACAGTCTTTGGTCACACAATTCAATACGTTAAAAACGTTCTCACATGCAAACAGAAATAATATCAGGAATAAATCAGGATTTAAGCCAAACCAATATAGATATATATATATATATATAGCCGTGGCACGGTCCAAAATGTTCATCTCTGTCTGCATTCAGGCTGGAAAAATCAAAGCAGCCCTGGTCTTAGAACTATCTGCCCTATAGCTTAGCACAACCAGATGTCTGACCACCATTCAATCTCCCTCAGGTCACTGTGTACTTAAACTACCTTCAACTCCATTTATTCATTGATAGATCAGACTTAGGGGATATGGATACTGTAGTAGACACTTAATTTAAATAAGGAGTGTTCAACCTTTTTATTTCTACAAAGTACCTATAATAGGTTTTGTTCTATGTTCTAAGTAAACGACATGGTTCTAAGTGAACACATTTAGTTAAAGTGTTCCATTTATAAAGTAGAATGCATCAATTAGCATCAAATGCATCAGGTCACATCATGTTGTGAAGACCCTTTGCACCCAGAGACAAGGTTTTGAGTAAATCACAATTAAAATGACATTCAGGCCTTTATCCAAAAATGCAACAATCAATTTGAAGCAAAGGGTCAGAAGTTTCAGCGAGGTCCATAACAATGAATAAATCAGTCATTAAACCTCATTTTATCCAACAAGACTAGCCTCAACCTTGTGGTATGTTCTCCAATCACAACAGACTGGGTTTAACAACCAATCACTGCCGATTAGCGTCACTTAAAGGAAGGGTTTGGAAAAAAGAGTCGCTGGTATAGTAGCTGGACAAACCATTTAGGAGTCTTCTCCAAGTTAAATAAAAAATAAATGGATATTTTAAGACGATGACAGTTGTTTGACATTGTACAGAATGTCAAACTTTGGCAGAAAATCAAACCAAAACAACGAAAGTATCACTTATAATAGGGACAATTTTAGCTGATATATCAAGAGAATACACTGAAAGATACTTTTCTCTTCACATCATTTCAATTGTGGCCAATATAAGATTCTGATGTGAGCAGAACTAACCTATAGATCTGTATCATGCAGGCAAAAAGCAGAATGTCAAAAAGTTAGCTAATCCTATGACAATGATGTAAGATAAAAGTAGTCAGAGCACCCCCAATCATCCGACTGTTAAACAGCAACAAGTTTTTATTTTTTATTTTTGTAACAAAATGCCCTAGTCCAGGGGTCACCAACTTTTTTGAAACCGAGAGCTATTTCCTGGCTACTCAATAATGCCAAGGGCTACCACTTTGAGACCCTCATCTGAATTTATTAATAATTGAGGATATTCATCTCTGCAAAGACACTGATCATGTGAATTATTTCTCACAATGAATATCAAAATGATTTATGAGGTAGGAAATAGATAAATAATAATATGCAACACTTTATATTTATATTTTGTCTTATAAAAAATATATAAATGTGCAAAACACTTCAAAATGATCACTTCTACAACAGACCAAGGAAATTACAATATCTAATGTGTAAATAATAAATCATACAAATACTAAAAGTGAGCTAAGATTAAAAAATATTGTTAACCTTTTTACATAAACAAGTTTTACATTTTACAAACTCGGATGTTTCGTTCTTGCAAAATAAAAACAATCAAAATGTGTTTGACGTGAAGCATGATGCATGCACCTGCAGAAGTGCTGACTAATCTGACAGCAACGAAGCTGTCTGAGGCGTAATGTGAAAGTGTGCAGCACATCTTAGGTTGCCAGCAATTTACTGTAATACGTAGAGACACAAAACAGAGCACAGCTCTCGAGTCATTTCCAGAAGTTGAACCACTGGCATGTCTTCCAGCACTGGCGCACATCAAGCCGTCATCACGTGAAAGAAATACAGCCTCAGTATAAACGTGCGTTATCGGACTCAAATTATCTTTCCATGCCAACATCTGCCCACACGCTGTCCTTCTGTGTGCACCAAGGACCGTCTGGAGGCGAAACCACTGCCAGAAAACACTGATTGTTAAGAAATTTGGCAAAGCATCAGCAAAGCTTATCATAATTATTCTGACTTTTCCCTGAGTATTGCCGTCTGTGCCAACAACACATGGTTTTGATTAGTTCATTTACAAGCAAAGGGTAAATATTGATTGTTGTATTGTTATCCACATGATTGAAGCAATCTAATCGGCTGATGTAGACCACGTTGTCGAGGGATCTGCCAAATGCGATGCTCAGACTTCGAAACAATTCCACCCTTCCAGAGGTTGGAAAACATAGCCAAAGAAAGCATTTATTTTATGCTAAGCTGTAAAACATAATGGGCTCTAATCTGTGCGTCAACGGCTTTGTGCTTCCACGCTGCGATTAGGTGTAAAAATCCCAGTCCTTGGATATTGGAAAGAAAAAGCAGTCATGCATCAAAGTAATGTGCTGGGAGAAACAGGAAGTCGACTGAAAAAAGGGACAAGCAAAACCTAAATCGATTAATTGTTGTGGTGATTTGAGTTAAAAGCATTTCAAGCTATGCTCTCCGGCAATGATAATAAACTAGCTCATCTGCATGTTTATTAGACATTACCCATAAGTCTTTCTGACAGAGGCGTAAATGTACAAGAAACAGCTGTTGCCTGGGTTAGCAGAAATGCTCTGTGCTCTGAGATAATCTTGTGCTGAACCAAATGGATTGTTGGGTCACAGCCTCCAGCGTTTATGAGAGTTTCGATTATAGCCTTAAATGGTCAAGCAGCTCGAGAATCTGCCAATCCACTGATGTTTGACATTTGTTACTTTAATAGAAGTTTTCTGCTTTAGGAGGACGTTAAAACATTACATAAAAAGAGAAATGAGCAGAAAGCCTAAACCAAAGGCTAAAAGCATTAAGACGAATGCTTTTTTTTCACTTTAAAATACTATAAAAACTATTTATACACAGCAAGATTCACAGTGTTAAATCTACTCTGCGGTTGTCAGTGGTGCAGACCTTTAAAAGGTACAAATTAGTAGTTAAATGAACAAAAGAACAATTTCCAAACTTTTCACAAGGCTGAGTTTTTTGAACACTCATTTAACTCCATAATGGGAAATTAAGATTAAAAATCCAATTTAGATCACAACATTTTCAGTTTTTCTCAAATTCACTGAATACACCCCCCAACAAAAACTACCACATCTAGTATTTTGTATGCACACCACGAGGACGGCACCAAGTCTTCTTAGGCATGGGATGATTTAAAACAGTGAATTTTGCAGCGTATAAATGGAAAAGTAATATTCGTAGATATTAGCCACTGCAGCAAATGTAAAGTACTGTCAGATTTTAATGCACAGCATTACGCTGTTTTTGGGAGTGGGTGGGAGTTGAGTATTCATCAACCGTTTATTACGTTTTTTTTTTCATTAAACCGATAATAATATCAGTGTTGAATTTTTGCCAAATTCTAATTGACGTAAATCTAGTTGATGTTTGAGCCACTAAACAGCTGTTAATCATCATATATTATTCCATCATTCTTTCTTTTTTGAACTCGCTAACTACCTTTTTGGAGTCAGGGGTCTGAGTAAATGTGTGCTGTCTCCAGCACACATTGGGTGAGAGGCAGGGGTACACCTTGGACAGGAGCCCGTCCATTGCAGGACAACATTCAGTTAGATTCACTAACCGTATATTTTTGGGATTTATGTAACTCAAAACAGTCAGATCTTTTTACAACCTTTAAAAGTCAAATCTAGGTCTAAATGTATAAATAAGTTGGTTACAAAACGTGAAAAAAAAAAAAAAAAAAAAAAAACAGTTTGTGCCAAATATGAAGTGTACTGGGTTCACATTTGAAAAGCGCATAATAAATTTTCCAAAAAAACTGAGAAATAGAAGCCCTTTTTTTTACAAAAAAAAGGCATCTCGACTGGTACTTCTCTGACTATTTGATAAGCACACAGCACACACACTTACCCTATTTTTCGCCGTATAAGACACACTTTTTCTTCCCCAAAACTGAGGGGGAAAAGTTGGTGCGTCTTATACGGCGAATGCAGAGCACCGCGGAGGGCGGTCACGGCCGTAGGAGAGGCGTAAGAGATCCTACGCGCTATTGTAGGATCGACGAGCAGAGATGGGCGATGACGTCAGCGTGCACCGCCGGGTGTACAAATATGGCCAACGGCTACGGAGCTAGGCAGAAGCCGCGGCCATATTTGTACACCCGGCGGTACGCACTGACGTCATCGCCCATCTCTTTGTGTGTGTGTGTGCGTGGGTGCGCGTGTGTGTGTGTAGCGCAAACGTGTTGTGTTGACAATTTAATAATTTAACAGTTTTATATTTTAATATTTAGGACCATTTCAATCACAAGGAACATGCTCATATTATTTTCAACATTTGTTTTGATCTGTACACTTTTACATGTTTGGTGTCCACAATGTGCTTCAGGAACGGATGAAGTCACGTATCGTGTGCCATCAATAGAGTGCCAGTCACATAAGTAAGTCCAAGAGTAGGAGAGTGCTAGTTAGTGCTAGTGAAAGTCTGAAGCTATTGTGAAGTGCTGAGGAGGTGGAAAAATACCGGCTGTATAAAGTTTTGAATTGTTTTATAATTATTTGACGAAGATGTAACAGAATCAGGCGGCCATTTTCAGCTGATCACAGTTAATAAATTCTGTTTATTACAGAACAGTTAATATCTATTCTGGAACCAGCCTCTTGATTCAACACGATGTTGTTTGTTATTGTATTTTGAACCTTTTCGCATATTTAAAAAAAAATCACTAAATATTAAAATCTGGATGTGAAATGTACATGTTTGTATGCCTTTGAGATGCTTCATGAAAGTTTAGAACTTTTGTGCAAAAGAAAACACATTTACTCAAATTCATCAAAATGGAGATATGGCATTTGGGAAAAAATGTTTCCTCTTTCTTTCTTGTTTAGATTAAATTTACTTATTTACCTGTTGTACAGTGCCTTTGAGTGTCTTGAAAAACACCTAAATATAACACACTATTATTATAAATTTAAGATAAATATTAGGAAAGCTACAAAAAGAACCAAAAATTTTCCAAGAAGCTCTGCAGCACAATGACAAAATACCAGAGCGCATGATCCCTTCTGAATGCTTAAAGAAAGATACGGCATTGTATACAATACGATTAATATCTTTTAGCAACAAGCAGACTGATTGATACAGCTATGTGCAGCACTTTCCTGCGGTTTCCTACCGGTTTCCGCAAATGGAAAGACTGTCAGCATTCTTGTAATTTTGTGTGCCATGGAAAAATAAAATCGATCAACGATGACAGACTTTTCATTTGTAGGTGAATTATACCATTCACAACTGTTTCCTCAAATAATTTCTGAACTTTGGAGCACAAAATACATCAGGAAGTATTTTGAATTCTGCAACAGTTGCACGGAGCAGCCAGCAGTGAACAATCTTTACCGCAGCAACTGCTATGAACCTGATGATCTCAACCTATTAACAGCCATTGCTTTATTTGCTGTTAGCAATCATGTGATTCTGATAAGGTGTTAATTCATTACAGGGGAACAATACAAGCTTCAAATGACAGCGGCCTGTTTTTCTCAAGTGATTAACTTCTTATTCTAATGCCTATAAATTAACCAGCACCAAACCATTCGCAGCTGTTGCTTCCATGTTTGTTTTCTTTATCATAATTATCATTTTAGGGAACTATTGGATCAGTTTGTCTTTGGAATAATCATTAGAAACAAAATTTGGATCTATTGTTTGATTTTGATTTTAAATATAATGTGTTGGTTTCAAAAAGGTTATTTGCTTAGGTATTTGTGGTTTTAAACCAACATTACAATAGTTATGGCACATAATTTGCAAGGTAATTCAAATGAAAATGTTAGAAAACATTTTACAGACTCAAATCGGTGCTTTCTAGCAGTGGAAAAAAGGAATGACTTTTTAAAGTACAAGACCTGTTATATGGCTGGTGTTTTTCAAAGCTCTGGCACAAAAAAGATACAATGGTACAATGCAATTTTTGACTTTGTCGTTGCTTTTTTGGGTGATTTTTTAATTTTTATTTTGTCTCAACAGCTTGATTTTTGTTCTAGAACATAAACTTTTTAAAGGTAATTTATTAAATTAGCAAACTGTAAAGCAGTAAGAAAAGTGCTTAAAAAGGCCCCAGACTTCTAAGGGTTCAAGTAATCAACTTCTGCAAAGAGCTTGTCAGTGTGTCGCATTAAAACGGGCATCTGATGACCTTACTAAGTAAATAAGATTAAAAAAAAGTTTTTTCTTCCACTGCCTCAGATGTCTTTCTACGATTTAAATATCATCCATTTTTAAAGATCACTTTTCATGCAGTGTGTCACATAGCTGGAGATGGAGAAACATGTTTTGGGTTTTAAATGTGAAAGTGCTCTGTGCGTCAAGGTTTAAATATGAAAGAGTCGACTCTCGAGACGCTGAAAAAAGTTCTTTTTCCAACGACATTGTTAGCTCAAAAGAGTGACATCACCGAATCCTAGACCCCTCCTACCACAGACGTGTCATCCATTCATGTTTTAAAACAAAGCTCCTCCTACTCTCAGTGCCAAGCTACTGATATCGTGCTGTTTCCACATGTGTACATAAATACATTCAAGTGAAAATTTGGGAAAACATTAATGTAACGTGGTCATAAATATACCTCCTCAGACACAGGTTCTGTTACACTAATGGGACTTTTGTTTATGTATTAGCAGACGCCGGCCTTACCACAGAGCTCTCTCCACCTTCCTATTTGCTAAACGCCTGTTTCGGGGATGCATTTGAGAGTATCCAATGAGAGCAGATGGTTTGAACTAGAGATCGACCGATATTGGTTTTCTATAGCCGATGCCGATGTTTAGAAGTCACGATGGCCGATAAGTGCTCCCAATTTTTTTTTTTGCCTATTGTTAGCCCTGATATCAGGATGATTTCCCTTTTGTTTTCTGCTAAAATATCATACAAATAAGTGGAAGAACAACACATTTGAACAAACACCATCATTTATTAAACAGTGATTTGAACTGTACAAAATAAATAAGAACAACTTTAACTTTAAGTAATAATACATTAAACTGAAATATTTTAAAAGGACTATCTTTGAATCTTCTTTTGGTTTGGGGTTCTTCATATGTGGCAACAGCTCGTTCCTGCCGCACCAATAACACAGGACTGTCTGTGGATATGCCTAACTTTAAATTGGCACTACTAATGCAGATATTGACCGATACGATATATTAAAAAATAGCAAATATCGGCATGATATCGGTCAACCTCCAGTTTGAACTACCAATCATCACAGGTTGAGTAACGTAAAGGAGGAGTTTCGTATGAACAAGTCATAAAATAATTAACTTTCATTTTAAAATATGGTAAAAATAAACGTGTTTTTTTTAACCTTGGATGCGTTTCAATCTGTTGTTGGAGACTTCAAAACCTAATTAATTAACTTAAATATAGGCTCTTCAATGCTTGTATGTGGTCATGTTTTACCATTTAGTGCACATAAATGAAGACTTTACATAAGTACTCCCAGTTGAGGTTAGGGCTGGGCGATATATCGATATTAAAACATATATCGATATATTTTTAAACGAGATATGAAATTTGACCATATCGCATATATCGATATAGGCTGCGTAGTTCAAACTGCGCTGTGAGCCTTGCTCCAGCAAACTGCTTTAACCCGGAGCTCTCAGCACTACTTCACGCGCCCCTGGCCACGCCCCTCCTCTTTCAGGCACAGAGAGGGGAGGGGCTGGACTCTGGAGCAGACAATCCGCCGGCACTCTTCAAACATGGAGGAAGCAACAACATCTGCTGAGCATGCGGAGAAATTAGTTGGTAAACAAAAAAGTAGCGGCTCTTTCTGATGAGAAACAAAACCATGTCATATGTAGGGAGTGCCATAAAGAAGTTACAGCCAGGGGTGGAAGCACTACAAATCTTTTTCACCATCTAAAACAGTGGCACAAACTGCAGTATGAAGAGTGTGTGAAACTGCGCGCTGCCGAGGCCCCAGCTGCAAGCCAACCGCAACCCGCAAAAGCTCCAGCCCCGACACAAAGCTCCCTTCAAGCTTCATTTTCCCGCGGTGTACCGTTGTTGTGCCATATTTCGACTCCCCGGCAGATTCCGACTCCCCTCTTGCGTGAACGCGCATTCAATCACGTGATTACACAGACTAAACCAATGAGAGTTCACATAAAATGTTTACTCGTGAAAAAGTTTAATTTTTATTTTGCTTATATGCCGCGTAGATGTCAAATTTACTTGTAACACATTGTAAAACTATAAATATTGTTTAAAAAGTTTAAAAGAATGCAATCGCCTAAGTTGCTTACAGCATTGAATATTTTAATAATTTATGAATGTACAGCATTATACAAACTTTAGATTTTTACATTTTATTTGCGTATTCAAATATATTTATATTTTATTCCCAAAAACAAGGGAACAGCTGAGTATTGTTTCATCCGGCTAGTTTAAATAAAACTACTTGTGAAATGTCATATTTGGGTTTGACTGTGACTAAACAATTGCTCTCACTTTTTGATAAAAATATCGGGATATATATCGTATATCAATATTCAGCCTAAATATATCGGGATATGACTTTTGGTCCATATCGCCCAGCCCTAGTTGAGGTGTTCTAAACTGTTTGGAGAACTAACCACATATCTTCCATGAATGTAGACTTTCTTAAATTCTTCGTTCTCTTCAAGTAATCCCAAACGCACTCGATGGTTTTGAGATCAGGTCCATTTCTAAGTACTTCTTGTTCTTCTTTACATTGTATTTTTGATGTTGTTGTCCTGGAGCAGAATATATTTGGTGTCAATCACACGGCTCCCTGAGAATATTCATGATGAATAAGTAACTGTGTGTATTTGTTAGCACTGACCAATAAATCTGATCAAAACTCTGACTTTGCAGAAATTCCACCATACTTCACTTTGCCTGCAGACACTTATTATTGTACCACTCTCTAGCCAAAGAACACCTCTGGTCAGACTACTCTGGACAGTACAAACACAAGTTTCCTTGGCCGCCCACTTCATTTAGACTCTTCCACACTGTCAGTTTCTTTCTGCTTCTTCAGAAGAGCTTGAACAGAACACATTCAAAACCCAGTGTGCTTTAATCTGGGGAACATCTTGTTGATGAAATATAGCTTCCTCGTGTCTTGTTGCTGTGATGAATTGTCCCATGACAAGAGATTGTCTTTCTCAACCTCACCTAGCAGAGTTTGGCTTTGTCTCACCTAGTTTTAAGCCTCCTACACAGCTGTTTCTGTTTCAGTTAAAGACTATCAATGATATAATTGGTGAATCATACAAAGTAGAAGTTCACAGAGGAAGCTCACAAAGAAAAACCACCACAAAACACAGTAAAGGAAACGGTCAGTGACATCACAATACCTGACTGTTATCCTAGAAAATCCCTGACTGTGCAAGTGTACTTTTAAGAATTGATGCTGGTTTGAACACAAAAGGGTTATTTATATTTCAGAAAGAATTCTTTTTCCTCTGCCTAAAACACACCGTACATCACAGAATCTCAAATCTCAAACCATGTTTCAGTGTTTAATCATTAATGTAAATAAACTTTGCTTCAAACCTCATATGATGAATCAGGAGTGTACACTCCAGATAAAGGCATAGATCCGCAAATATAACAGAAGGAGTTAAATCATACTAGGCGAACTGTCAGAGAGAGGGCACAAAAACAATAAATAATCACCTTCACATTTACAGTTAGAATGAATTAACTCTTTTTTTATTTGTCAGATTTTACTTTCCCTTTAACTGCTTTGAAAAAGCTTAAAATGTTTGCATGTCACATCCGAGGAAAGCAAATGGCCTGTGAGTTGATGGTACAAATGAAATCAAAGCAAGGGGTGTATTCTCTCACATTTGAGCAGAGTTCCTTCAGTTCTGAGAAGGAAGGAGAGAATATTCAACTTTGGTCTAACTATTCCAAAATGCTAGCATTACCTCTCTGCTTCCATGCGCATCTCCTCACGCTTCTGCCTCCGGAGCTCTCTGCGCCGCTCAAAGTCATCATCCATGCTTCAATCCTGAGAGTTTAGCCCTGGAAAACAACATACGTGTCCTTCAGTCTCTCATGTGAACCTTACATAAACTAACTCTGTTCGTGAAAACGTGCCTCTGGATTCCACAGCTGCCATTGAGTATTAGCTTAACCTTTTTAAAGAAATCATGCATTCCCATATGCACTCGATCTTTTCTCAGCCAGACATCAAACAGATCACAAGTTTGTTTTCGTAATACCACTTAAAATGGAAATAGTGCAGGAGAGCAGAGAAGAATGAGGGAAGAAAGTGAGAGAATGGGTGAGGAAAGGATGTTAGCACAGGATGTCCACTCAGTCAAGCAGAAAGTCTCTGACTAAATATACTGCGGGGTACACGGAGAGCCCACCCAAGAGAAATGGAGCTGCTGCCATTAATCTTCAGACGGGACATTTCAAAAGTGTGCTACCTTCACTTCAGTGATGATAACCTCTGGAACACTTCAGCTTTTACAGCATAGCTGAAACGCACTCTTCCGTGTCTCGATGACACTCGAACATGGAGTAATTCAGACTCTTTTGCTGCAGCTGAGGCATTCTGAGGAGCTCAGCGCCGACCTCTTCCTTTCCCAACTTCCTTTTTCCTTTTTTACCATCCCAACTTTACTCCCTCCCATTATGATCCAAATTGACCTCCTTCCTCATGCTTTTCCCATTTCAAGCTCCCTTTTCTCACTCCTGTTCTGTCATTCTTTCCCCTGTTCTGTCATTCATTTATGATCATTTTTCATCTTTCATAATTGAGAACACAAAGCTGTTATCGCTTGGTGTAATCTTTGCTTTAACTCTTGCTTGATCCTGTAGACATTCAAAGAGGTGTTCGATAGATAGTTCTTTAAAAAATGGCTGTAGACTTGGGGTCATTGTCCGGCTGCAGAGCAAATTCGGGGCCAAGTGTTCCCCTATCTAATGGTATTGCATGATAACTTTCGATCCTGGCCAGATCTCCAACTCCATTGGCAGAAATGCAGTTCCAAACATTTAAGGAACCTCCACCATGCAACACTGCTGCCTGCAGGCATTACATTGTTCTAATGTTCTCAAGGCTTTCAATGAACAAAATTTTACATTTTGATCAGTACAGAACAACTTCAGAAAATTTTTCTGCTCACCATGTTTTGTACATACCGGTACTTCCCAAAAAGGATACTTCCCTTAAGGCTGAAACTCTTAATCAAAAATCTAAAACTTAAAATTAGATCTAAGCAAGACTTTTAGGATTACTTGGCTTATTTTGAGAAAATATTACTTTTCATGAGAAAAAAAAAACTTATTCTGGTCATTGATTTGCTTGAATAAAGAAAACAGGTTTTTGATTTTGCCACTAAACTCAAAACTAATCTTAAACAAGACATTTTTACTCAAAACATTCTTACATTACAGACATTTACTTTAGGAATGGCTAAATAAAGTTAAAATCTTTTTAATCAAGCAAAAAATCTGACAATGGGAGCAGAAAATTTGTAAGATTTCTTGAAAAAAAAAAGTTTAATTTTAAGCTAATTTTATAATATGCAGTTTAAGGACTGTAACATATTTCTTGTTACAAACATTCTTAAGTTAATGCTGTTTTTCCTACAATTTCACATTTCTTGTACACTAAAAGCTCTTACTGGAGACCAGTGGTGTAGTGGACAGTGCGCTTGACACTGATGTAGTGAGACCTGAGTTCAAAACTAGAACCAGTGGATAAATTTCCATCTGATATCTCACTCAGACCCGCTTCCTGTCTGTGCATATCGTCCTATCTAATAAATGCAAAAAATGTATAATAAAAAAAACAAAAGATGTATAAAAGATAAAAAAAAAATGCCAGAATTTCTCGTTTCACATACCCTACTTTGGGTACAAACATTGGGCACAAAGATTCTTGGAAAAAATGCAGTTTCCCCTAAAATATTAGCAAACATTTCTAATGTTAAGATCCAATCGTATTGTTACGGACTGGATTTAAGGACAGAGAGAAATCAATTTCTTTGAAAACCAAGCACCTGAACTGGTACTGAACTCTATCTCCATTGAGCAAAAAACTCAGAGTGTGTAAAGAAAAAAAAAGTAAAAGGAACTGAGAGCTCAGAACCACCTCCATTTTATGCAAAACATGCACTGGGAACCATAGAGAGTGAGAAGGTGAGGGAGCGAGAGAGAGAGAGAGAGAGAGACAGAGAGAGGGAGATGGACAAAACAAAAACACAGCAGGAGAAAGGAAGCAAGGAATGTGAGTAAGAAATGAAGAGGGAGAGATGAATCTGATCTTGATCGGGCCTGGGTGCAGGAATGTACTCTATCTTTAACAGGATCTTCTGTTTGCAGGAGCATGGCTGCACTTCAGATCGGAGCCCTTGAGCAAACAGCACTGACTCAGCTCAATAAAACCGTCACAACTCAGCAGCATCAACTCAAAGTGAATCACAGTCGCACTGCAGTGAAAACACACTCTAAGCTCAAATGCTAAATTTAGGATCCAGCCTCTGCTTGTGTTTGGTGGAATAACTTGGTAAAAAAAGTGGTTTGTGAGTGGTTGAGGTGGGTTTTGCAGCTGTTTTGACAGTCCTTTGATGGTCCTAATCTTGTCATGAGATGGTCTCTCGCTGACCTCAGGTGGAAAGCTCAAATATGCTGACCAACAATCTGTTCTGAAGAAAGTTTGAACTACTCCTTGACTTGTGGCACTTTGCCATGGGATGTAGGGTGCTTTCAAAACTCTAGTTTGTGTAATTTGGCCACAACCAAGAGGAACAGTTGTTGTAATTGTAGGGCTAGGCGATAAAACGGTAATGAAATTACGATAGACACAGGCTTGATATCAATAAAAAATGTGTTTGATAAAATGTTCAATGGTTTTTATTCGTCGGAATGTAACAGAGGTTTGAAGCAAGTTTGGTTGCATTGAAAAAGGACTTTACTTTTGGCCCAGAATTTTCATTTCCTTGCATCCCTAATTTTAACTATATTTAAGCATTTTTCTTCATTCAGGTATTATTTTCTCAAAATAAGCTAAATAACCTTTACACAGAAGAGTCTAAACTAGGTCAATCTTCTTAAAACAATCAAGATTTTGTATCTAAATGTAAGCTTTTTCTACATTTGCTTAGATTTTAGTTTTTGCAGTGTAAATCTTTTATTAAAAAAAAAAACTACTTTTTTAGGAAAAAAAAAACACGAAATAACTTGTTTTAAGATTCTTTTTCACAAGCATTTAAGAATTCTTACCAATTCAACTTTTTTCCTTGATCAAAGAAGATTTGAACTATATTCAAGCATTTCTTTCTTGTTCTGAGAGGGATGTTTTATCAGAATTTAACATTGATTTCTTAAAATTGAATATTCTTGAAGTAAGTCAAAACTTCTTGTTTTAAGATACTAGTTTTGAGTTTAGTGGCAAAAACAAAAGCTTGATTACACAGTTTCTTAATTCAACCAAATAAATGATCAGAATGAGCATTTTTATTCTTCTCAAAATAAGCTAAATAATCTATACTAAACAAGATCATTCTTAAATTAAAAAATATCAAGATTTATGAATAACTTAATCAAAATTAGTATTAACTAGTATTTTTATGGATGGTTATGGCTCGTTTTTGTGCCATATAATGTAACATGTAGTGGCTATTCTGGTAAGTCAGTGGGCTCAACAACTGACAAATCAGGGCTTTTCTTTCCAATCAGAGAAAAGTACAGCCTGACTTAGAATACTTTTAGAACCTTATTAACTGGGTATGAAAAAAGTACTGCTAAAAACTGAACATCGTTTTGGAAAGGCCCTGAAAATTTTCCCAATGCTGAGTTGTGCGGAGCTGTGACGTCACAAAATGATGAGAAAATAGCAACTTAACCTAAACATCACTGCAACGATCAATCGATAAGCTGAGGACAGTTCTGAGCCTGACAACCCCCAGCTTTAAAAAAATACATGAAGATATCAAAACTCTAGTCAAAACCAGTTTCAACATTTACTGTGGATACTCAAAATGTTTTTTTTCGGTTCCTCATTTGAAAAGTCTCCAACTTTTAAAAATACACGACCATCTCAAATCCATGTAAATTTAGCTAAACCCCCAAACAAAAAACAACTTGAACCAGCTCAATTTTAATATGATGCCTTTAAACAGATATAACCAGGAAATGATTGATTTTTCAACACAAAGCACAAGCCAAAGCTGACAAGAAGGCCCGGCTGAGAAAGAATGCAGAAACAGACCACCCGTGTGCTGATTCAACTCCCAAATGTCCCTCGATTCCTGTCGCTGCACTTTCTCTCCTCTCAAAATGCTTCAGAAAGGGGGTGTGGCTTTCCCCCCGACAAGCACTGAGACGCCTCTAGTCTAGAGAGCACGTGCTGTAATGGCTGTAATAACACATTTACCTGCTAAATTACTATGTTCCTGGTAAGCATGGTGCTTAACCCTTCATCAGAGCTCATCATGGCAATGACCCATGGGAATGTAGTCTCAGAGCCTCCATTTGTGATGTTCTCTAGGTAGTGAATGTACAAACCAATGTCTGTGCCAAACCACAATTCTGGCTGCTCTGGGTTTTGCAGAGAAAGTAAAATCCCAGGCACACTGCTCGACTGAAAGTATCTTTACCATAACTGACCATAAATTCACAACAGATTATCAGAAAACGATTCATACACTGATCGATACTTTATTGTATTAACCCTTTACTCATCATGCGGTTCCAAACTTTTATGGGATTTTCTCAAATTTTGGCATATACATACTTAATTTTCAGATATCTGCAGTCATTTTTTGGCATCGTAACATTACATTGGGCACTTGTGAGGCTTTTCACAGCAGGCGGTCAAGAGAAGCATTGTTTTTCTTTTTTTTGATTTTCACAAACTGTCAAAATGTTGTGATTGGCTCTTTAGTTCTTGTGTCTGTACCTAAGGATGTTTGCAAATGGAAATGATGGTGGCAATCAAGTACAGAACTGTTCGACAAGGAGTAACAGAGAAGCTGATCTGTTACAAATGGCTCATATTTTTGTCACTGATCATGAAGAACTTTATGACAAACAACCTATGATTATTCCCACCTGCATTTTAATTCTTTACTGTGTTTTATAAGCAAAGCTTTAAAGGTGGGGTGTGCGATCTTTGGAACTTGATGTTGACCTTTGAAATCAGGAAAAAAAAAACACACCGCCTGACCAATGTCATCTCATCACAATTTTCATAGCCCTGCCACATAAGCTCAAGTTTTTCATAGATGACGAGAGTATATTCATGAAAAAGGAAGCATATACATGTAAAGAGACACAAAGCACCTCTGCACCCGATTCTAGCTGTTCTTGTGTCCTTAATTCTGTCCAGCACTAAAAAACTGACCCCAAGTTTACTTTTTTTGTTCCATAACACGTTTCCTCTTTGGTTTGTTGTCCAGAATTTTTAAGCTGTTTTCTCAGTACTCACAGTCTGAGTACTCATGCTACGCTTCACAAATAAACACAGTCCTTACTGCTGACTGGCTACTCCATCTGTATACTTGGAGAAAATTAAACATCCAACATTTTATGTTCACTCTTTGTTTTGTTTCAGTTTCATGTTAAAGATTTTTAATTGAATATTTAACAGCTTTTTATCAAACATCAAAAAGACTATAATAAGGCAACAGCTAAACACTGCTCCAGTCAATGGATTCTCCTCATGCTCTTCTCTTCTGAAGACTATTAGATGTATCCAATAACAGTGGATTTTTGAATAAAGCAAAACTAAAACATCATTAGTTGCCTCTATTCACGGTTTGTTTGCCATATTTCTGATATCATAGGGCAGGTGTAAATGCTCCTTTGTGGCTCTGTTGTTCATTAGCCATCTAATGTTCAGGAGGTTCTGCACATCCAGACGACATTAGCGAGAAGCAAACAGTGTGTGAAGAGCCCAGACAGCTTTGGAAACTGGCTTCTAAACGGTTAGGTGTGTATAATAGGGATGCCACAATACTCGGTTTTATACCAAATCATTTGTTACACACTCCTCGGTTGAATAATCGCTTGTGAACCGTGGTTTTTAGGTTCCTCATTTGAAGAACTTCCGTATCTATTATCATTAATCATGTGAAAAGGCAAATGCCAGGGAAAGAAAAGCAGATATGTGAGAAAATATCCAATCAATGAACTGCTCCTTTGTATAAATATCCAATCAGCGAGCACTACAGTTAGAGTAAGGTGGGACTTCCCGTGTTTCACTTGGCCAGTGGAAGTGCCACCAACTTTTTTAAACATATAGTTTGAAGACATTACGGCTTTGCTGAAGAATACTGCAATGATGGAAAAAAACGGTGAACAAAAATGTTTTATAAGATGTTATTATCCAAAAAATTGTGTTTGATTCAATCAAAGGCCCATTATTTATCTGTTCACATGATCTATACAAAGAATGATTTAAAACATAAAAATCTGCTGAGCCATCAGAACCGAACAGAAAACCGTGATTAAAAACCGTGGTACGTACCGAACTGCGAGTATCCCTAGTGAATAGGGCTTAACCCTTTTACCAACGATTACCTCTGCTTGCTTTCTTTCAGTTAGCAGTTTACTTCACAACCTAATATTTTGACAAGAGTTTACATTTACACCATATTATTTTTTTAGGTGAGTTTATAAGTGACTGGTCATTAGGTGCTACAGGAACAGCCACAGCCATCTGAGTAACACAGGCTGCCCCCAACAATAACTACTGCCTTTCTATTTAAATGTATGCAACAATGGTAAGAAAATAGGTGGGTAATAATTCAATGCAGGCACACTACAGCCATAAAATTCCCAGTTTCACACGACCAACCAAAATCAGTTGTTTCTCTTCCTCTTCTTCAAAATAGTATGTTACTTTACAGCAAAGCTAGACTGTATGCACAATTGAGATTCTTGCCAGAAGTATATTTCGGGTTTTATTACTGCTTTGGGTTTATAAGAGGTCAATTAAATTCTGGTTGGGCCCAGTCAAAACTTTTAAGAGCATAGCTTTGTTTTGTGAAACAAGCATGTACAAATCTAGCGTTACCTTTTACAGTTTAGAGCTAGCACTTCTTTACATTTACTTCAGTCAGAAAGGGAAGTCTTTGCGTCTAGTTTTACCAGAGTTGCTTTAAACAAAAGAATTTTATTATTTGTTCTTTTCTGGGACTCAAACCAGGAAAACAGAGACAGCAGAAAAAAAGTGATCCCACAGTGCTGCCCAAATCAACTCAAGCTCTGATGAAAGAGTTTTGTATCAGCAAATTCACAGTCGAACTGAAGTCGATTCCAAAAATACAAATAATTACAAACTTGTTCATTTCAACACACCAACTCTGCAAAATCTACCATCCGCAAGAAGCTTGCATCTCTCTGGGATGAATGCTGAGGTAAAAGCCAAAGCTGATGTGATCCACTACCCTTCTGCCAGAGAGATTAAATAAGTAAATGTTTGGATCTACCACCCACTGACTTTTGGACATCAGCCACTCGAGAGGCTTAACTTACAGCTCAAGAGAATAGCAGAGCTTTGCCAACATAAACCATTGTCCTTATTTGCATGTCTGTTAGTATAGATCCATTAATGTTGAGTGGATACTAGGGGTGTAACGGTACGCTAAAATCGTATTCGGTTCGGTACAGTGTCTTGGGGAGCTCGGTTCGGTTCATTTGGCTCGGTACAAAACAATAAGAACTTACATGATCTTTATTTGAAAAACTGCCAATACACAGTAGAATTCTTGCATAAAATAAATAAAAGTGACACATTTGGGTGATATTTTAAATAAATTGCACTTTTTATAAAGAAAAACAAATTTTTTAAATAAAAATGAAATACTGCAACTAGTTAGGATAGATAGGAAAGATTAATCTATCCACATTTTCTGAAGAGAGCACAGATCTGGTTGCAGTGACAATATCTCCAGCAGTAGAAAATGTTAGATGTGTTGCCTGCCCGATCTCCGTGGAACAATGTCGCCATACAACTTTAAATTTATCCACTCGTCTATCCCCGTTATGTATTTTACCAGAGAAGTCAACGTGTTCTCAAACACGAGACCGTAGTGAGGTGGGAGGGTCTTCAAGCTCTGGCTTCTCTTTCGCTGTTGCCATTTCTCACAGCTACTCGTGCAGCTCTACTGTGCTTTACTCAATAGCGTCCGTGCGGAAACTCGCCTAGGAACATTGTTACGCTGCGCTTAATATCGCGCTAATAATAAATTTATATTATTTAATAAAAATACCAAATACCGAAACGGTACGCAAGTGTACCGAACCTAACAGGCCGTACCGAAACGGTTCAATACATACCGTGAACCGTTACACCCCTAGTGGATACACTATCAGTTAATACTAACTTTGGGGCTGTAGAGAAAGAATTCCACACAGGACTTTAAACCTTTTGTGGTGTATTGATGGTGACATTATACCTTTGATTTAACCTACTTATCCTAAAAGTGGATCCTAAAGATTTCAATTTAGTCCTCATAGAGATTGTATCTGTTCATGCAAAAATCCCTTGGTTTTATCTAAAAGTATGTGGGATGTTAAATTGTGAAGCTGTTTCGAATTCGTTAACTATGTACACACATCGCCCGTCGAAAGTCGTCATTTCGCCACAAGGAAGAAGTTGAACACAGCCCTAAAATTTCCCAAATTTACCATTTATGTTAAAAGTCCATGTCTGAAACCATATACAATCTACTCTCACTCTGTTTTAGCGCCACCAAGTGGTCATCAGAATTTTAGGTCCATTGGAATTTTAACAATTCCTACCTCAATAAGTCTTCAAATGAGCATTGGCTGTAGGGCGTATCGCAATAAGCTGGCCACCGAGATAGAGCCTTAGGTACTCTTTGTTAGCTGTTTACAGCTGTAACTCTTGAGATTGAATTTTTTAAAGGGGGATTTTTTTGGAATCTATGTTTACCTTTGAATTGACCTACACCAAAATAGAACAAACATGCATCTTTGACTCAGTGATTGACTACAAGTTTGTTTTGGGAGACTTTTTAAAACACCCACCCTGCCTTTAAGTATAAGCTTAGAGCCCTGAAGGAAGCGACATGGAGTACTGCACCATTGAAATGTCCTGAGTATTGTCCTGTATACACTGCACGTTAGTTCATAATGAGAGATGTTTAAACTGTGCGGCCAAAGTAAACACACCTACAGTCTGAAACAATGGCACGCTCATGTAAATGTCAAATAGGACAGGCTTTCAGGGCCCAGCCTTTGATGCAATGTGTTTCCAATTGAAAATGAAAAGGTTTTGGATCTTTATTAGACTGAGCTAGAATATTTTTTCTTGTAGAATGTTTATGTTAAAAATAAAGAAATAAGGGAAGAAGAAACATTTTCTAAGTGCCTCCAGGTGCAGGGTAGTATTCCAGAAATCTGCAGAGTCAGCAAACTCTCGTAGCCCCACAACAAACTCACACACACCTGCCACCTGAGTATAAGACACTGCAGGTATGCCAAATATGTGCTGCCTTTCTTTCCACCAGGATTCCTTGCTCCAAACTTTCAGCCAAATCCCCAAACCAAATCCTAATTCCTAAGAAGAAGGAACCATGCTCCCTCTCAGAGTGTTGATCTTCCTAATTTAATCCAATTACAAATTGTGCCTCAGGATTTTATAATTTATCCAATAATAAATGACAAGAGCAGGATGCTTACTTCAACATATGTGCAGTTTCACATATGTCTAGTTTACATTGTTTCAATATTTTCAGATTTAGATCTTTAATAATCCTTTCCTCCCGTAACAAAACAATGTAATAAAACAATTCTTTTAAACACAAGTCAATCTGAATAGCCATAAAAAAAAAGTTTGGTGCGTTACACCCCAATTCAGCTTTGCTTTGTTTTGGTGTCGTTCAGTATAATGAAAGCTGGTTCACCGTAACTAAAACCTTCGACTCTCCCATGCAAAAGCACATTTATAGTTCCAGGGCCCCAGAGAAGGAAAAGAGAGAATGAAAGAGTGAAAGAAAGGGAGACAGAGACTAATTGAAAAAAAAGAGCAGCTATAAATCTAGTTGAACAATTGTCTTGAAGAGCAGCAGTTTTTCATGGCTGTCAATTTGGAAAGGAATATCTGAAAATCAAAATAAAGGATAACGGAAAGTAGAGTTTTCAATCATAAGTGACTCAAGTTACTTTAATTTTATGTCCTTGAAGGAAATTTGTTTTACAGACTACAATATACTCTAAGCATTGACACACGCGCATACAAACGCATGCACGCACACGCACACAGATAGCAGACAGTAAAACAAGTCATTTAACAGCTATTATTTGGCTGGAATAAAAGAATTCCCTGTATATGTATGTGATTGTCAGATTTTTCTATCTTTGACATGAAATTAATAAGATGAATGTGGTACACAATGGATGGATTAACCAATTTGTTGCCCCCTTCCTGGTAATCTATTTTGTTGCCTTCAAATTATATAGGACTTTTCCAGACGGTCAGATAGGCTTTATAATTTTCACTCCTCATTCACACACTGGTGTTTATAAACTAGCTTGGGGCAGTCTGATAGAACGTGTCTGCCATTTCGCGCCCACAACATACTGCCCACCACCAAACACACTCCACCAGTCACACACATCCATACATGGCAATGTGGGTGAAGTGGCTTAGAATGGATCTTGCAGGGATCGAACCGCAAACCCTACAGTTAGAGGACAACCAACCCCATCATTTGCCGCCCCATACCACTTGCCGCCCCTTTTAGTCATATATTTTAACAGGTTACCATCAATCTACAACACATTGCCACAACACTATACAGCTTGTTCCTGTTAATTACGTTAAAATAACCATAGCAACTAAATCTAAAGTGTAATATTGTGTTGAGTAAACATTGGTATGAGTGATCACAAAGGGACAAAAGAAAATTTGTGTTTGTACCAGATTTTCAAGTCGCAGGTTGATGAACTGCAATTTCCGTTGCATCTTAGTGGCAGTCATGGCCTAGTAAATAAGGACATTGACTGGAGATCAGAATGGTTTGTTCCCAGGTCCACCTGGAGTCGAAGAAGAGGTGATTGTGGAAAGTCTACTCTCTCCTACCTCTGACAACCACGACTGTGGTCTACTTAAGCAAGACCTCACTATTAAGCAAGCTGCCCACTGCTCTGGGTGTGTGTCCACGGTGTGTTTCACAGCTGTTTAAATTGCACTCCGATGGCAGAGCGCAAATTACGTAATTATGTATGGGTCACTACTTGGTCGAAAAGTTATTACACTGTTAGGCCCAAACAAGTGACAAAACTAGATTTTAAATGTACAGTACTTTAAAGCAACTGCATGCCAACATTTTATATAAAAATTTAAAAACAAACTGAAAACACTCTACCTGAAAAAATTGTAATGCTCTACTTGTTGACACTAAAACCTCTATAAATATAAATATATCACATAAGATTCGATTAGATTTGTCCAAAATAAACCCTTGTGTTTCTAAAGAAAAATTAGCAAAAGATAAAATAAAAATAGTGAATGAAGCAATATTAGATCGTCAACTAGAAAAATGACACTATATATTGAAAACTTTTTACAATATATACATTTTTTGTAAAGACTATAAAAACTAAATACTTATAACTTTTTGATTGAGATGGTGACACGCCCCCTGCCTGCTGCTGCTGATTGTGTTCCACAAAACACACAGGGGTTCTCCTCACTCTTGACTAATGTATAAACATCTTCCTTCACTATTTACAAGTGTTTTGTCACATAAATCGAACACGTTAGTGTTCCAAAAAAGGCGGAAGAATCAAGAGGGAATAAGGAAGAAAAGACGCAAATGCGAAGAATCACAGACGAAGAACACTAAAAACAGTACAATCTAATACTAATGCGCCTATTACTACTACTAAGACAATGCTTATACTATTATATACAGTATTAATAGAATATTTACAATGAAATCTTAGCTAAAATATTGCTTAAGCAATCACAGGAAATCAATCACTCATCTGTCTCAGCTCCCATATGCTCCACAAACTCACCAACCCTTACCATAATATAAGTTTTCATAATAAATGTAATAAATGTTTCTCAGCATTCAGAATCTGTTGGGATTCTTCCAAAAGTGCGAATAGAATCAGAGCTATGGTAGTTTGAAGTGCGCATATCATTATTCTGTTAAAGGGTTAATTATGCAGCTTTATAATACAACTTAAACTTTTTGAGTACTTTAAAACAAACGTGTCAACTTAAATCTTTAAGGAAATCAAAATTTAAAATTTTGAGAACTGTAAACTTTTTGGGGCTTACAGTGTAAAAAAAAAAAAAAAAAGACTAGGTGCTACTTGTGTCAAACTATAAACATCCATTTCCAAAATGCGAACGTTCAAGAAATTACCCAGTGAGCTGACTGGGACCATTGTTGGGAAAGGATATGGTGATATGGTGTACAATATGCTTCTTTACAAGATGCTTTGATGTAGCAGAACCTACCAGACTGTCAACGCAATGAGATAGTAGTACAGCCACCAAGTAATTATCACAAAATAAACCCTTTCAGGATGATACCAGACACCTTGGCTTTGTGTGGGATTCCTGATAACCACATCAGGGTTTATTCAGCGATAATGACCTGCAGACTACACATTATCCTTCAGTTCTTCAAATGTAAGAGAGCGAGGGAGGGAAGGGATCAAAAACTAGTGCAAAAATAGGCCTCTGTCATTGAATTTCCACTTGAGGTTGGAAAAGGAGATTCCTACATTCCCAGACAATGGTCTGGATTCCTCAACGCGTCTGCATGTCCTGTGAACCAAGCCAGTAGGTCTGCTCACAGTTACCTGTTCAAACATTAAAAATGACAACATTTCCTGTATTGCACTTACAGGTTTAAATGTAAAACGTTAGTAGAAGAACTACTTGCTCTTAAGGTATATTACCAAAAATGTGGAAAAATTATTCAAATAAGTGTTAAAATCCAAATATTTCTCCTAAACGTTTATAATATTATTAACTTGTATTAACCATTACTTCCTCCTAAAAAATGATATAAACCAAACCAAATGAATGTTTGTAAATGATCAAATGCACCAATTTATATCTAGCTCTCAGATAAAATATCATCACACACTCATTATTTCTCTGTTGTTCACATTCAATTCGATTGTTATAGACAAAGATCTTCATCAAAATGCACGTATTCACACAATGCTGTGTATATAAAAGATTAACTCAGTAACTTTCCTGTGGCTCAGTTGGTAGAGCATTGCGCTAACAACGCAAAGGTTGTGGGTTCAAATCCCAGGGAAAGCAAGAACTGACAGAAAATATATGTTCATTCAAATGTAAGTCGCTTTGGATAAAAGCGTCTGCCAAATGCATAAATGTAAATGTAATGTAAATGTAGTGCACCAGAGGTGTAGTCCTAAAAAAAGTTGGTGTACTATTATTCATCTTAACTTACCCAAGCCAAATTGTATGTAAAAGTGGGCAAAGAAACTAGGAAAGTCAATGCTCTTTGATTAATTATTGCTACAAGTTAAGCAGCAGGTTAAAATAACACTTGCTAGTCAGTTAAAGGGGATGCAAATACATTGGGGAAGTCTATTCAGCAAAACAAGTACCATATTTAGAAGGTGTACACAATTATTTGTCATCAGAAGTCGTAATACCCAAACAGCCTAGGGAAAAAAGTAGGTATATGGAGTATCTCTCTCTGATCAGGCTTTACACACATGGTTTCATTTCTTTAATAAACACCTCAAACACATGCAACTTTGCACTAGGGCTGGGCGGTATATCAACTTCTGGGGATATTTCGATATGATTCCCCAATGCAATGCGCGACTATCCAATATCTTTCGTGTAGATATGATGCGTGTTCTGTGCGAAACAGACAACTTCAAGTAGAGTTGGTTCAATGGACAATGCTGAGCCAGTATTACTACCCAATGACCCCCCCCCCCTTCCCTGCCAAAACAAAAACCCTGCTCGCACACTGTTGGGAATGATCTCTTTTCAGCTGTAGTTAATTGAGTTTCTGTTCAGTCACACACTATTTGCATAATCTGCGATCGCAAGTGAACTAGAACTTTTAAGGAGAATCAAGGGTTTTCTGTGTGCCACAAGGGCTGGAAAGGGACATCAATATAGTTGAAAGTGCATCAGGGAGTTCAGTGTAAGCTAATGAATAAACATGTAGAAGTAAGATTGTGGATCCTGCAGTGTTTGAGACGCATGTGTAAGCAGCAAGCGTTGCATTTAATGCAATATCGTGCGGTTTGCATGACATAAAGTTGAGGTAAAACAATTTATGGAAAAGTAATATAGATCAAATATCCTAAAAATACAGAGATATTCATTTTTACTCATATCACCCAGTCCTACTTTTGCACCATGTTTTCAACATTACTCCAGCCACATATTTGGCAAAGACCAAGATAGGGCATGTCGACAATGAAACTTCAATCTTTGTCACTTACCGTGGGTGAAAAAACTACACAAACCTTTTGCAATTGCTTTTTAAATATTTTTTTTCATGAAACATAATCTGCTCTTCATCTAAGTGAAGCATATTGATATGCATCATGTGTCTACAAAGAGTAACACAAAAATATTGGAAATTTTCATGTTGAGAACAATAAAAAAAATGAAGCTATTCCTTGAGCTAATTAACTCAAAAATGTTAAGTGTCTTCAGGTTTTTTAGCACGGAGTCTTGTAAAGATATAACTTTTCGAATTTCCTTCGAGACCTTTCGTATCTCAAACATTTCGTAACTTAAGGTACAACTGTATAATGTATGGTAAAGGAAGATTCATCTTTTGGGGTTTCTTTGCTCCATTAGGACCTGGCCAACTTGCAATCTTTAAATGAAAGATGAAATACCAAAGAGAGTGTCTGGATATAAGCTTAAACTATGTAGAAGGTGGTGATGCAACAAGACAATGACCCAAAACACCAGAGCAAAAGAATAGCTTCAGAAAAACAATATTTAATCTTTAGACAGACCATCACAGGCCCAGACCAAAATAGATGTTAGGGATTAAGTAGAAGAGGTTGATCTGATCCACTGGAAGGACCTAGTTTAGGCCATTGATTTTAAGGGTTCACTTACTTTTTCCATAAGCACTTTAAGTTTGTTTGTTCTCAATAGACATGAAATATCATTTTTTTGTGTTGCTATTTTTAAACATTAGATATATTTTTTGACTTAAATAAAGATCAGATGCCTTTGTTTGACAAATTTATCCAGAAGACACTAACATTCCACAAGGTTCACATTTTTCTTGCCACTGTATTTGACGCATATGCTAAAGAAAATACCAAAGAAAAAAAAACAAGATTCCTAGTCAGAGGGAAAATTTTAAACATTCTAAACATTACTTTACTTCGGTTTTCATTACCTATTTAATGAAAGAGGAAACATGAGGGGGAAATAATCTAAATTTGTAATTGTTCAAAGCTTGAAACCCCCTGTTCTCTAGCCAACGTGCATGGAATAACTTCTTTTGTAACAGTAAAAATCAATCACTCTCATTGTTCTCTTTTGGTTCCAAAACACACATGAAACTGAACAAGAAAAACGGGCGCTCAGTTTTAGAATGTCAGAAAATGTGTTTTAGTTTCCGCTTTGACCGGGCAATTTTCATAGGCATTAACTCATTAAATCCAGGGCCATTTACTTCCAGAACAGCAGCTGTGCTTCTGGAAATGCATTTCAGGTGCAGGGAGCCTTTCATGCTATGCATCTGAAAATACTGATTTTAAATGGTCCCCTCATGCACATCCAAAGATCGCACCACTATCAGCCAGTTTTGGCATGCAAGGTCGTCAAATTGAAAAAAAGGGAAAATGCCAAACTGAGATGCTTATACGCCATCAAACGTCTACTGCCTGTTGGCTTGCCTCCACATGACCAAATATGGTAGAAAAAAAGCTCTCTTTCCCGTAAGCAAAACACACACACAAAGAAAAGCCCAAGGGTTTCACATGCTGTGCGGACTGATAGAGCACTCATATTCAAACAAGCTGACCACAGAGAAAGAGGGAAAGGACATATATCTACCCTCAGCAGTGTGAAAGATAGCACCGTGAGCAGTGTCTCACATTGTAAAAAGATAAACAACATAAAAATGGCCACAAACTGAAGACTTTTCTATGCAGTCCTAAAACTGTAAGTAAAAAAATATATATAAAAAAACTCACTCCCAGCATTTTTGTCAAGACTGAGTGGTTTCAGCTTCTTACATAACTTTGAGAGACCTGAATGGAAACTAAAAGTCTTGTCCAAATATTCAAGGATTCAGCTATGTAGATAGAAAGCTCCTTGAAGCCGAGCTTTTGATGTGTGCTTCATGGTTTACGCTGCATGTGATGCCAAAGAAATGAAGCAAAACTTCTTATCATGACATGTAATGGTTTTCCCGACCTGCTCGGATCATGAAAGCATGGAAGAAGATTCCTGCCAACACTTAAGTGCTTCAGCTTTCATTCATCAAGGTTTGGTTTGATGAGCTCAGTGTGATGTAATGTGAGATAATGTACAGTAAAAGTGATGGTGAACTTAAGCTTCACCGTATGTTGATGTATTAGTGCCCAAAAGGACATGTAAATGTGTCGGCCGGCTGTCCAGAATCACTCATTCAAAGTAGAGGTACGGGGAGATGGTGTGGCAAAACTCGATAGCAATGAAGCCAAGAACCAATGTTGAAAACTGAAATGAAGAGACACCCTCTCTGCTTGACACTGAAAAAACAATAAATAAAACTAATGATCTAAATGAATAGAACAAAGCAGGAAGACAGATGAACCGTAGCACAGAGCTCCCACATCACAAACTACAAGAATCGCCAGAATCTTCCATCCTTCTTGTAGAATAGCATTGTTTCTAAACGAGTGGCGTTTAGAAACAATTAAGTCTTAAATGGCAATTAAATTAAATTCAACAGAACCTCATATAAAATGAGTCAAAACTCATTAAATACACGCTTCTTGAATTGTAAAGTGCACTTTTATTGGTAACAAATTGTGTAGTAGATCTAGTGCATTTGATATTTACCAAACTATATCAATGCAAAGCATTCATTAGTCATGAAAACACAGTGTTTCCCATCAACAGAGGAGATTATGGTGTGCCCCCCTCCCCCCAGGCAAATTTCTCTCCCATGGTCTAATAATATGTTGCAGAAAAAAACTTGCTAGACCATTTATGCTTTTTGCTTTTTAAACCATTGTTAACTTCCAAAGCTATCCTACAATGATAAGGAAGAACTATTTAAAGCTCAAAAAGAGGCAGGAAGAGGCATTTTAACTTCCAAAAAATTTAGAAAAATCAAATATTGAAATTGGGATCACAATTGTCCTCTTTGTCTCAATAGGTATCTATAGGAAACACTACGGAAACTGCTAAAAAGGCTACATGAACTAACTGTACCTTTAACTCTAAATGATTTTAATCTTTCAACCACATTTTGCAGTAACTTTACATATTAGAGTCTCTTTACTCAAACCAAACTGCGTCCATATAACAGAGGTACCTCCCCTTTTAGCAAAGATCTCGTCTCTAAGCTCAGCTTCTCCTTCACGTATCTCAGCTTCTTCTCCGCCTTCAGCCATGCTTTCTGTTTTCTTGTCTTTTCTCCTCAGCTATCATTGTTTACATGTTTCCTTTGAGGCGCCAATAACGCTAATAAAGTCACACTCAAAATGTGTCATCAACTCCTTTTTACATGTTAGATAATTTTTTTATTCCGGTGTAATATTTTATATACCGGTACATTATAAATATTGCCCAACAAACTTGTTGCTTTGGATAAAAGCATCTACCAAATGCAAAAATGTAATTAACAAGGAAACTCAAGCTACAAACCAATTATAAAGTCACAATGAAGAACAAAGTTTCCCATTGGACATCGTCGATACCAAAATTGCTTGACCTCACCCAACCCCAGAGCCAATTATTTATCGGTATGACTTATCGAAGTTATCGGTTATTGTAATCGGTTGTAAAAAAAAACATCCCTTTTCACGGTATGAGAAATTTACTTCAAGGTTACGAAATCTTTCACGAAATATTTTAATATCGGTAGTTGTTCCAGAAAGGGCTTTATATAATAAATTATATATACTATAATAAATGATGAGTTCCTCCTCCTGCCTAGGATTTTCTTTGGAGCACTCCTCATCTGGTCGTTTCTCCTTTTGTATGTTTTCACAACCTCCAAGCGTATCTTTCAGTCTTGTATTCAACTGTTTTACCAGTCTCACGCGTGCAGCACATGAGTTGGCCACACCCACTTATTTCCATTTTGTGGTACACACAGAATAAAAATTATTTTATGATACACATTTTCCACCGTAAAAATATATGCCGTCGTAACACCCAGCCCTAGGTGTAATGATACACATTGCTCACTAAATCATGATATTTGGCTAGCCACAAGCAAAATTATGGTCTGTGATTTACTACAACAGAAGAGACAGAATTGTGATGATGATAAATGGGCGGGACTTAAAGGGTGAATTTGGATCATTTCAATCTGAGGTCCTTTTTAGTTAAGTTTCCTGATGCCAAAGTGATCCCCAACTTTGGATTGATGGTGTATAAATGACTTTCACTGTACTCACACCTTATATAGTCTGATGGCTGTGGGGAGATCCAGAAATGCTCTTTTCATCTGCAGAAGAATCAAAATAATAGAAGCGTGCACCAAAATAAAAAAAAATCTCACAAAAACATTAATCATTTTGAAATATACCCATAAAGCCTGACATCTTTGGTTTTTGATCATTGGGGCATCTGTTTTTATTTTGGAAAAGACTTCAGTTCTGATGTTGGTGTTTGTGATCTAAGGCATTTGGGTTTTTGACAGTTATGGCAGATTCAATATACTAAGAGTATTACAGCTCCCTTTTTGTCTCGAACGCTACTTTAAAGTTTGCGTCTAGATCTTCAAAACACCAAACATCAGCCATTTCTAAATATGAACAGGGCACTAAACTTGAGTGAGCCTCATTTAGGAGGCTACATTTAGCTGCTTGGTTTTTCTCCCGCAATTAACATAAGCCAGCACACTCTATATACTTCTCCCACGTACGTTACAGCTCACTGCATTTCATGCAACATAAAAATGCATTTCTCATAAAGCTAAGAGGTTCCTGATGTGTCTTGTAAAATGTGTCTATCGAATTCTGCTCATAAGAATGCCAGCGAGCTGGGGGAAAAATACTGAGTGATTTAAAGCTCTGCAGCCTCACTATGGGAGTAATATCTTCCCGTTGGGCTTAACATGGTTGTGATACAAGCCAAAAGTATGAAATGTACAAATCCATGTCATTGCTTCTATTTAATGCATGTGTGCAACATGTTTTTCAATACACTGTCCTGAAAAATCTGCCTGTGTCACGCCATTAGTTTATGTCTCGCAATCTCTGAACTGAGTGAAACCATTCACTCCCTGTGGAGACTAATGGGCACCGCGAGTGACATTTTTTCAGTCTATTTTCCATCAGAATTCATTTTCCTCAATGCAACTGAGCTCAGACAGTGGAATGTGCTCCTCTTTCGTGCATGAGACTTTTAGAGTATTAATTGATGAGAATTTAGTGGAAAATTCAGGGCGTAGCGTTCCTCTGTAGAGATAGTAGGAGGAAGATTACACTTGGGCCTGGATGACCTCAGTGACTGGAATAACTCACAGTCGGGAGTTTGAGAGATGAACAAGATTTGGTGAGCAAACAAACAGAACATGAACAGTGTTGATTTCATAAATGGTCAATAGCAAGAATTTAGAAAATGAATAAGGAAATTTGGGAAGTTTATTAATTTTCTAAATTTATTTCATGCAAGATTTCTAAGATTTCTACCATGTTATAGTATTCACTCACCAAATACATACATCAAGTTGGATTCATTCATGTATATTAGTGTATTGTGTATCAAAATGCCCGTGGAGCTACTTAAAAGTACTACTTTGCAAGTAGAAAGTAGTAGTAAGCTACTACTTGACACAGAAAATAAATGATGCTGCTTTATTCTAGATGGGTCCAGCATTTGTCATAAATCGGATAATATGTCCCCACAACAGATATTTATTATGGAGATGTTTTTCACCCAAAATTAAGAAATTTGAGTTGGCATCCAGACTCGAAAATCATTTGCACTTTTGCAGATAAATTTACAGTGCTGTACATCACATTTTCATACATGACTTGTATAGTCAGAAAAAGTGACCCTAGGTGCACCACCTGCCACTTGGGCTGGGTATCGAGTTTGGTACTTTTTTAAGCACCGACCGAATCATCTCAATACTACCGAGTATCGAAAAAATAATTTTCATTCGATTGCAAATTTCGATACTTAAGGGTATAATCTTGTTAACGTCAGTGAGCTAGAAAACGTGTGGCATCCTTAACGTGCCCGGATCAAATGCTGGTGATTGGTTGCGGCGAAGCTGCCTTGAAAATCACGTTTACGGCGGCTACTTCCACTCGCCCAGAGCTTTTCAAATGTGAGGTGAGGCTGTAATGTACATTACACTTTAAAGCATAGCATAAATTTAACGCAAACTATGTTTAAGCGATCAAAAGAATGGCAACATTATGTTAAGATTGACGGCAACAGCATACGATGCAATATTTGTAAAAAGGTGATCGCGTCCAAGACTGACAACATGTTAAATATGATGAAACACCTGACAGTACACGGAATGAATTTACAGCAAGAAGATCACGCCGGTGCAGTCATCATCATTATCATCATCGTGACAGGTTTTATTTCTGGAGATGCCCGCCAATGTTGGTGAAAACAGTGTACCGTGCACATGGACATCGCTCATATTTTTGGTATGCTCAAATTCAAATGGATTTTGCCCAATTGCAATATTACAAACTTTGTAATAAAGCTAAAATCATTTGAATTTACCTAGTTTTAGCATTTTTAACAATTATACTCCACTTATACTTTTATCTGCTATCGTCGGATCAGCAGAAAGGCTGATTCTAGAACAGTTTCGCACCACTAATTCGCTCTGGCGACGTTGTTTAACGTGTCTTTTTCCAAAAAAGTGGAGTGAAGTCGGTCAGGGAGAACTTTCCAGTGTTTCTTCCCATATTTTGAGCATGTCTAGAAATTCTTCTGAACTTGTCATAAGTTTAAAAAATGTGTCTGTTCACTAAGAAGAATATGTTGTACTTTGTGATTCCTGAGATGACAGATTCCTGTGTGATTGCAGAACCCTTTCCCGTGCCCCTCTGCTCCCTCTCTCTCTCTTTCAGCCACAGATCTCCCCTCTTTTGCGCATATTTCTGCTAGCTGTTATTATTAGCATGGCTCCAGGCCAGTGTCCTCCAGCTTCGAAAACTGTGTGGCCCCCATGGACCCTCGTGAAATGTCTGTTTTGACTGTGAATACTCAGGTAAATAGAATGCAGACACAAAGCTGCTTTATCACCCTCTGCTACATTCACCAAAGCTATGTTTGTGCCCAAGGTCTGTTTGTATTGGGAAACCTAGAAGAATATCAGTCAATGAGGTTGTTCCAGTACCAAGAATAATCTCAGTTTCTGTCTCTCTCTTTCTTTAACAAGCACATAGCCACTTAGATGTGGCTTTGTTCAATTTTTGTGAGCTTTCTGATAAATTCCTCTGTTGTAGTGGTGTGAAATATTGGTGTAGCATACAAATGTTTTGAGTGCTAGATCTCTCTTATGCAGCTCAACTCAATGTACCCTTCTGAAAGCCTTTTACATGAATAAAGCTCAACATAAAAGGCTCCTGCTCCAAAATCTTTACATTTATAAGAAAAACACAAATCGAAAGCAAGTATGAAATTGTAAATAATTGAATATTCGGCCTGCTGGATTGAGGGTCGCGGATCATAGCTAACAGGCTCTCTAGCAAACGAACACACACCTGTGCCACATGCATGAATCCATTCAGAGTTGAGTTGAAATAAATCATCAGCTACATCTACTGTATTTCTGAAGCGCCCAGGCAACCCAGACTCAATTCACCATCATTAAGTTTAACCTGAAGTAATGGAGGGCTATTATTATCCAGGGTGGTCTTGCAGACGACTGTCATAGACTTGAGTGGCCATACACACATGGCAGACTCAGACGTGATCCAAACAAGTGCTCATTGTTCTCGTTACCAGGGCTGTGTTCATTAAACCAAGCCTTAATAAGGGTCTGCCGGCCTCATAGACACACGCCCCCAAACACACACAAAACACCGCTCAATCACATTCATCAAAACCTCTCAAGTATTTCATCACTCAATAAGACACATGCAACTACGTTTACCCAAGACTCCTTTGTGTCTGTGCAAAAACGGGTTTGTAATTACCAGCCAGTTTGAAACCTGTAGTTTGCATCCAGCCAGAAACAAAGCATCAAGTTGCTGCTGCAACTTTTGTGGCCTCAATATCATCCAATGCTATCAAAAAAAAAATGGTATATTAAAAAAAAGAAACAATCTGAATGGGTTACATTTTTTTGGGTTTTTCACCTTTCCTGGAAGCAATTTCAACCGGGTTTGGTCCTTTTATGATTCCGTAGGTAGCCACAGAGTTTTGTATGATAAACAAAACACACAGCATCATGATATTATTATTATTATTATTATTATTATTATCATGCATTTCCAAAAGTGAAAGCAAGGAATCAAACTGAAGGACCGGCATCCTGAAATAAACATAGACATTTTCTGGATATTTGTATTTTGTTTGTAAATACATTTTACACAACAAGTTAAAATATCCAGTGTGCAAAGCTTGTGGACCTAAAAATGTTCAGAAATATTTTTGGATAAATACGCAATGAAAGTTTCGGTGCGCAAAGACTACAAAACCTACGCACAAGACACTCACAGACAAGACTTATTTCTGTTTGTCTAAGAGTACAACTTCAAAATCCATGACTCTTTACAGACACAACACAAAAGTGGTCACACATACTGTTAGTGCATGATCCGCAAATTGCACAATTTGCAAAACATCATGGTTTCCCTGTACGACGTAATGTCACGATGGAATCACTTTATGGCAAGTGAAAAGTGTTTAAAAGAATTAAATGTGGCTTTAAATACTGTGACACCTTAAAAAACTGCAAATAGCATTTTTTACACTATCTTTCAGGAAAAAAAAATGCATGGGACAAATCAGTTAACAATGGTGTTTTTATTATTAGCTGTGTATGATAAAAGTTTGATGAATCATTATAACAGACATGCTGATTAAAAATGTGCTTTAATGTAGCATCCATTAGCCCAATAGTCAAACACTGCCAGACGGCTGTGTAAAAAGATAATTTCTATCGTAATCTCAGTTTTTATCTATAATACGGTGTCTTGCCGTTAAGCGTTTTCATTGCGACACTGCCATTTAGGAAAAAACGTGATGTAATCCGTGACGTTTTGCAAATCGTACAATTTGCGGATTGTGTACAAACACATACATCATCACTCTCACAGGCATTACTGTGCGAGCGAAGATTCATTGATTCCTTTCAAGTGCGCAGCTGCAAGCAGTCTGCAGTAAGGTGAGTTCTAGTAGTGTAAGAAATATTTATTTACTTTAAATTATCATAAAAAACCTGTTGATGTGCGCTGTGAGATTATGGGAACTTACACCTCTCATAAGAATGAAAATGAACATGGCAGTCACTCATCCTAGGTAAGCATTTTTTTAATTACTCATTACAAAATTACTCGTTTCATTGCTCAGATTATTATGAATTTTTTTATACTGCAAAGGTTAGCCAGCCATTATGTATTTTTATTATAAAGATTTTCAACATAAAAAAAATTTAAACATTCATTAACGATTTACTCAATGAAATGTATATTATGCGTAATAATCAAATGTACGTATAGATCATTAAAAAATATCAAAAAGTTTAATATCTTTATCATAAAAATACATAAATACTAGGGGTGTAACGGTACGCTAAAATCGTATTCGGTTCGGTACAGTGTCTTGGAGAGCTCGGTTCGGTTAATTTTCGATACAAAACAAAAAGAACTTACATAATCTTTATTTTGAAAAGCTGCCAATACACAGTAGAATTCTTGCATACAATATATAAAAGTGACACATTTGGGTGAAATTTTAAATAAATTGCACTCTATAAAGAAATACACATTTTTAAAATAAAAAATTAAATACTGCAACTAGTTAGGACCTGAACACTTTTAACACTAGCAACAGCTTCAGCTTGTATATCAACAAAACTAACTATTCAAGTTTTAAGTTTTTGGCTAAAAAGATTAACCTATCCACATTTTCTGAAGAGAGCACAGATCTGGTTGCAGTGACAATATCTCCAGCAGTAGAAAATGTTAGATGTGTTGCCTGCCCGATCTCCGTGGAACAATGTCGGCATACAACTTTATATTTATCCACTCGTCTATCCCCGTTATGTCTTTTAACAGAGAAGCCAAAGTGTTCTCAAACAGGAGACCGTAGTGAGGTGGGAGGGTCTTCAAGCTCTGGCTTCTCTTTCGCTGTTGCCATTACTCGTGCAGCTCTACTGTGCTTCACTCAATAGCGTCCGTGCGGAAACTCGCCTAGGAACATTGTTCTGCTGCGCTTAATATCGCGCTCTTTAACGGTACGCAAGTGTACCGAACCGAACAGGCTGCACCGAAACGGTTCAATACATTCCCGTGAACCATTACACCCCTAATAAATACTGGCTAACCTTTGCAATATGAAAATGTTGCAGATCAGTGATTTTGTCGTTGTTATCTTCTAATGAGAGGGGTTAGTTCCCAGAATCCCACAGTGCCCTTTAACAGGTTGTTTAATGAGATAAAAATATGTAAACTTATTTTATAAGTATCTTTACACTACCAAAACTCACTTTACTGCAGAACTAATTGAAATTGGTGCATGTTTGCTTGCACAGTATTGCCTGTGAGAGTGATAAGATATTTTGGACGGTCCTTTCACAGAGCATTTTGTGTTCATAAATGTCTGGTTTGTCCGTGTGACTGAGCAGTTGTAAGGCAAAGTGTTGAGTCAGTAAACAGTCATGGATTTTGAAGTTGTACTCGTATACAAACACAAAGATGTTTTATCTGGAAAAGTCTTGTGTTCTGTAATTCGTAAAATAGGACAGAATGACACAACACTTTTAAACATGCACAAATTAATAACGTATGTACATTTTATTTTGACAGCGATTTCATTCCATTAACTTGCGATGCTTTGCATTTGAGATTTTTTTTGGATTATAATTAATGGTTTGACAAACCAAATACACCAAACAGCAACAGTCACACATTGGTTGAATCTCTGTCATGAAATGCAAACCGAAACATCTGTGTGGGAGGCTTAAAACTGGGTGAGGAACAGCCTATCTGTGCAGGTTGAGAATTAACAGTTTCTTGTCATGGAAAGAGTATGTGCAGCAACAAGACACAAGGTAGTTATAGTGCCTCAACAAGGTCTCTACCAGATAAAGATTTCAAAGGTTTCAAGATGTCCTTTTTTGAAGCACAAAGAATTCTGGCTGCTGTGGTCAGCTAAAGAAACTTAGTGGAGCAGATGAAAAACTAGTCAAGCAAATTGAAAAAAGAAAGATGTCCAGCAGTACTATCAGCTACCAAGGGTCCAGAACCCAAGCACAACTTCTGTACTGTTTGGCCAGAAGGGTTACTCGTGGAAATTATGTAATTATGAAAACATAAGAACTGAAGGGTGCAGAAATTAGTTGCAGATGCACTGAACTGATGAGTTCGAAATATTTGGCTGTAGTAGAAGGTATTTTGTTTGTCAATGGAAGAATAAGGATTGTTGGAAGGCAAAGTCAAACTTGGTCGTTGGTGTATGTTATATAGCATAAAACAGGACAAAAGGAACTGGAACTGATGGCATGGTCTCCACAGAGCCCTAATCAGAACATCATCGAGTGTGTCTGGGATTACGTGAAGAGATAGAAGGATGTGTGAAAGCTATACAACCTACCAGCCAAGTTCCTTCAAAACTCTGTGTACTTGCTAAAAATTGCTGTTTTTGAAAACGCTGATATGTTTTGAAAAAAATGGTCACACAAAACATTTGTTTGATTCTTTTTTCACTGAATGTTGTTCCTTGGTGAAAATAACATGATTAACATTTTCATTTTTGAAGGCATTCTTTGCATTTTTCCACACCCACAATTTTGATAAAAATGTGATAAGACAATACACAAAAATATGTCCAGCCCTTTCTCCTCATTTAAAAATGACACACACTAAGCATTGCACCACAGGCCTCCTTCCCTTCACGACTTCAACTGAAGGGTAATAAAGCAGACTTTAAGAAAGCCAGACCTGAGATGTGTATTAATAGCATGAGCGATTGTGGCAGGGAACCCATTAATAACCCTTTTCTTATGAGGTAAGGATCCCTCAAATTCCAGCTCCTCATCGCAGATTAAAAGCTCTATAACATGAGACCGTGTTTCTGGGTCTGACTCAGAGCCAGCCGTCCGCCATACCACCAAGAGAAGGCTGATGAAGAAATTAACTAATTCCACAGCGCCTCTCAGCTTACAAATGCAAACCATTCCAAGCCCCTATGCAGGAAAGTTATAGTGGCACTGAAGTAAAGGCAACAGGATGCATTTCATTTAACACTTGCAGGTAAATATACTGTGAACGAAGAAGTTCTGAGTGACTGGTATGCCAGTTGCTTTCATCTCAGGCTTTAATCAGCTTTAATTGGCTCTCACAGAAACGCAATGATGTGAAAGGGAAAGAAAAAGGAGGTGAGGGAGCGTGTGCACAATGCTGTCTTGCATTCCTGAGGATCTCTCTGAGGCGAGTGTGCATGCACGTAAATATGCTTCTGATTAGAGGAAAGAGTTCACTCTATAAAGGCACTCTTAAACAATTACCCTGCTACCATTACCAGACGCACTCACAACGACTGCGGTCTATTAAATAATTAAAGCGGACCATGTCTTGATTAATATGGACAATAGAAACTGGAGAGGCCTTTTAAAGACTTAAGTGTCTTTACTTAGGTTAAAAACACAAAGATAAACTAAAGTTTGTTGAAATGTGTTTTTTTAAGACTGGGGTGGACAAAAAATATTGCTAACTTTAAATCTTATTAAGGAGACATTTTCTTATATTAATAAACTTTCTTTACAGCTCCTTTAATTTTTTTCTATTGATGAATTCCCTTCAGGGCGGCATGGTGTCGCAGTGGGTAGCAATCTGGCATTCCAGTTAAAAGGTTGTCAGTTCGAGTCTCGCCGGTGACCTTCCATGTTCTCCCTGTACTTGGGTTTCTTGAATAATTTAAATTCCCTTTAGCAAAGGTATACCCCCACTTTCCGCCTGCTGGCACCAGCAGACCCCAAAAGGGAATAAGCGGGTTAGAAGATGAATGAAATAATCAATTCATTTCAGAATAAAACTTATTATTTTTCTTTTAAAGCGATGTATTTTTCCTGAGAGTAAAAATAATACTAGAGAAGATGCAAATCTGAACATTTTCCACACAACCAAACAAACTGTGCCTCTCTTGAAAGCAAGTTCTTCAGTTTTGTCCACACAAGCTGCCATATTGGTAATCAAGCATGAAACGTAGCCATACCAAAGTAAAATAAATTTCTTTACGATATTAAGCACAAATTGAACTTATTAGCCGTTCAGCTCTAGTTACGATATTAAAGAATAAAGGCCTCTACACAGCGATCCAAAATTTCAGCCTAAAGGTTCAGCACACCACCATCAAAAACAATGGGTGCCTACGGGACGTCAGACATCGGACCAAATAAGTGGTGTCAACGCAAAAGAGTTTCACCAAATCTGATCCATCTTTCGCAAGGAGAATGACCAAGGAAAGCTGTGGCTCTTTTGACAACGGGAGTAGGATGTAAAAGAGCCGCTCTGTGAGGCTTATTCCACATTTGAATAACGAGTTCACACAGGAAACAGGAATGAAACACTTACCTAACTCACTTAACTTCTATTTGAAGGACAGGCTTGTAAGGGTTCTTTTCACACCTGAATTGTTTATTCAGATACATTTGAACTAGAGTTTGTTTTCCCCTTTATTTTGATTTAATTGGGCAGACCAAAAAAGTGGTCTGAGACCTGCTCGAGAAGGTAAACTTGGTACGAGACTCTAGAGTGGTTTGTGGTGAGAACAACATCGAACTCTGATCCGCACTGAACAAAAATGAGGATAACAAAAAAATATTCTTTTTTTTTTTTTTTTGACAAAATGTCTTCCAAAACCAGTGTTAATTAACGTTGGTTTAACTTTCTATGGGTGTACTTGAATTATTGACATTATTTTATTTGGAAACTCTTTCAAGAATATTATCACAATACATTTTATGGCAATTAAGTAAAGTACAGTATAGGCCACTACACACCAAGTCCGAACTGAGATTCACACAAATCTTTTGATGTCTTCTTAGTAGGGTCCTCTTCATCTGCATCAAGGAATGTGAGAAAATGTGAGATGAGCACCAGCAAGAGGCTCTTTACACTCCTTTTCATGTCATCAAAAGAGCAAGCTTTCATTGGTCTTCTCCTTGCAAAAATAAGAATGTGATGTCACTTGATGAAACTCTTTTTTTTTGTGTGTGTGTGTTGACACCACTTGTTTCGGCCTGATGTTTGATGTCCCATTGGCGCCCATGGTTCAATATCGAGGTGCGTCGTAGCATGAAATTTCAGGTCCGGTGTGCGGTGGCTTTAAAGTTGTTATTGTGACAGGCCTAACTAGAACCAATGAAATCCTCATGAGCAGCTCCCAATTAGCAGGAAAATCAAGTGTACAGAGTGAACAGTCAGAGGCACACTCTTTCATACAGTTTTATTCAGTTTAAGCACAAACTGAATTATGTGACTGAAACCTGCACAGAGTATGCCCAGCTTTATAAAAGACTTTCTAAACAACTGAGCACTGTACGAGATCCAAAAGACAGTGGACAGTTGAAAAAAAAAACATAATAGCAGAAAACAAAAAGAAAAGCTAAAGAAAACAGTTGGAGAAGGTTTCTTACATAAAACAGACATCTTTTAAAAGAGTCCGATGCATTGCAAGTTTATTAAACAAGTAGGTTTTGGCAGCTACTTAAAAGTAGCCAGTGAGGTGGCCAGCCACATTGAAAGCAAGCTCACCTCTGCATCGAGGAAGCCAAGTAATCATTGATAATGAACCAAGGTTGATGCTGATTGGTTGATGCTCTTTATAGTTAAATTTTATAGGTAAAACCACATTGGTCAAAGAATAATGACATCAGTCTCATTTATAAGTTACTGGTAGAAAACTGGTAATGACACTTTGGACCAACTGCATCCTGGAGAACGCTTATACTCAGAAATAAAGTGAGTTGTAAGAGAGCAGGTGGGAAAAAAAGTCAACATCACATGGTTTCCTCTCTACTTTAAATTCTGTCTTACTGAGAGAAAGTCAATCAGAAACATGCTTTTATAAATGAGAAGGGGTTTGCAACACAAAGAGTGATGACAGGATCATTATTAGTTTAATGATCTCTAAAGTTTTTTTCTTTAGCAACATGTGCTGATCATCTGTTACTCAATACTGAAATTCTGCAAAAACACCCACATCATCTCATAAGATTGGCTTTTTTTTTTTCTCTCAGCCCAGCTTGGCTCGTGATAAGGATACATTTGTGCTCTGACCATTTAAGGCTGAAAGAGCACAATGCGAGCCAGGGAGGAGAAGCATGCTTGTTTTCTTAGGTCAGAAGGTTAGCGGAGTTTGACTAGTGGCTTGCTAAAACACCTCCTACCTAAGCAGAATGAGTATTCATTCATTTGTTGCTGTTTGGCTCTTGTTCAAAGCTTTTATGAGAGCATTTGCACCAACAATTAGCTTTTGTTCATCCACTGCATCAGCATGACCTCATGACTGAGTCAATGTTCATGTGCTCCTTCACTCCTTTATCACAACTGAACTTAAATGCATCTCATTTCCCTCCCACAGAGTGTGTTTATGACGATATCCCTTAGATGCCACTTGATTAGTTTTGTTTATTTAGTTGAGCTTTGGCGGGCTGATTTCCTGCCTGTGTTTTAGTAGAAAGTAAGATCGGCTGCATATTACAAGATTGTTTGTGAAAAACAACAAATAATCAGAAGTGTCATAAATCTGCAGTGTTCAGGTATAATTCCAAGCCCAGTTCCAGTTCTCCATTTTTGGCTTGAGGCCTGTACATAATCGTTAGAGTAAAGTGTACTCTACGCAGAGAACCTCGCTATATAGAATTAATCTGACTCAATTAGAATTAATTTATTTAGAATTAATAATATTTAATCATTTATTTAATTAGTTTCTTTTCTTAATTTTCACAATCTGATGGAAGGAAAGGAGTTTTGCACAGCAACATCTGATCCGTTTTCGTCAAAAGAGAACGAAAGCTGGCTTTTTTTTTTTTTGGGACTCATCCCACATTTGCATGGTGACTTCTTACAGGAAACAGGAAAGAAATAACTCTTTTCTTTTCTCCACAGTTTTGTCAAAGACCTCCCTGCGATCACCAACAGTATAAACCACTCAACATCCATCATTTTTTTCAGTGTTCGTTTTCGCCCTGTTTCCCCGTGTGGTATGTGGTGAATCTGTTGAACCGCAAATACCATCTTCAGGCAAAGAGCATCAATATTTCCTCGACACAGAGGAAGAACACCCTGCTGAGAAGCCATCAAAGATTCGTGCGAATCTCAATTCGGATCAGAGTGTGGAGGGTGTCTTAAAGAGGTATGGCTTGGAACTCCATCAAAGCCCTTTCTGTAAAGTGTGCTTTGCTCAAGACTCCATTTTAAGGGCTTTGCCTTAGCCCAACAGTTTTGTTCAAAAGAGAATTGGGACAGCCCTCCAGTCATGTGAGTGGTAAACCTTTCTATATGATTAGAGCTAAAAACTATAATAAGCTATCAAACATAATTGATAATGGCAACAAATCACAATTTTTAATTGATTCTCACTTCACTATGGGTTTGAGTTTTCAGTTACAAATAGACATGTGATGGTAACCAGTTTTAAGGTTTTCTGCGGTTAGAAAGTTACGGTTTCAACACCGCAAACAAAAAGAGTTAAGGTGTTCCTACGATATGTGCATTTTGTGTCGCCAAAGTAAGAGGCGCAGCACACATCCTCAAACCTCACTGATCCAAACATATTCCAGGAAAGGTGACCATGCTCACATTCCTGCATCTTCCCTTGGAATGAATAAAAAATGTGTTAAAAAAAAATCAAGCTGAAACAAACTTAAATCTTACTTATGCTTAATCTTACATTTGGCATCTTTAAATGTAATAGCAAAGTTAGAGGTAATAATTATGTAATAAATGCTAATTATGGCCATTGATTAAATGTACTTTCTTTTAATTGTTTGTGTATAATGTAAAGCACCTTGAATTACCCTGAGTACAAAATGTGCTACACAAATAAACTTGCCTTGCCTTTCTCTGAGACTGAAAACTTTCACCTCGTTGACCAATCTAGAATATCCTTGGGCTACAGCCTGACAACAACATCCCTGCTAGGAAGTGAGTTGATTCCTCAGGCATTAGGTTCTTCTTGGGAACCATTTCCAGATGCTCTCTCTAAATTAAAAAGCATTTTTTATAAAGCCTCTGTTGTCTTGTGAAAAATTATTTGTCTGCATTTTAATTTAAATCTCAAAACCAGGAACTGCATAAAGTCATATACTTCGATTTTTGGAGGGTGGGAAACTGAAAACCAATGTAAATATTTTTGGTCAGCAACAATTCAAACCCACAATGTTTCAAGCCTTGACAGACAGATTGGAGAAGCATAAACACTTTCAATATCATCACTAAAAATTCCTGACAAACCAGCACAAGTGAGCCCAGTACACTTAAGTTCTTAAAGTCAAATGCCAAGCACCATTAAACCTTTCCACTGAAACCTGCCATTTCAATAAAGGACAACAAACAGACCACAAAGTGAAATTACCCTCCCAAAAAAAACTGCAATATTCAATCGGTACTTATGTAAAGAAAGGGTGGGATTTCAGATTTATACATTACTAACAAAACATCTGGGGCACTTATTGCATATTTGCAGGGACCTAAATAAACACAAGCTAAAGTTTCAGACCTCGCTGACTTCACAATCGAGGAATGTCCTCATTTTGCTGCATTTACTGATCATCAGCACTGGTTTGGAGCTCAGCAGATTCTTACACAACTGTGGTTCCTGGATCCAGTGCTCTAAAATTACAGGCTATTGGATTCAGCGTAGCATAGGAATAGCTGAGCAAAGGAAGACGGAAGAGGTAGTGCTGCGTATCAAGATTTTAAACCAAATATCTAAGATGTGTGGTTTAAAAACATATAGAACGGTGATGGTGCTTTGTATTTCTAAAAAGTTGATTTATTTCAGAATAGTGCGAGTCGTTTTAGTTCTGAAAAATCAATAATCACTTTTCTCCTATGCAAACTTGAACATTTAAGCAGTCAGTTAATTGCATTCCATGATTTGATTGATTTAAGTGATACAAACTATGAATGTAAAAAGATTATTTGACACCAATTAAGAAGTAGGACTTCAAGGCTGACATAATTCTAGAGTTGGGGTACTCAATAGGCAGACTCCGGACCCAGATACGGATAAATTTGGACGGATAGATTTGAAGTTTTGAATGGAGCAAGCAATTGAGATTCTGAGTTTATATGTATTTGTGGATTGTACTCGTTTCAGCTGCGTCATCTATACGTCTAATCAAAGCTGCTGTCGTCTCGCGAAGCTGTACCTTCCCAGAGAAGGTCTGGCATTTATTGCAGGTTTCTATAGTAAAGACCCGCCCATGAGTCCGTTTGACCTACGTGTTGAACAACCAATCCCATCTAATTTCGTGGCATGGGAATATAACCAAAACAACTGGTCAGCATTTAAATTCAATAGGCTAACAGGTCAAAACATCTCTTAAAAACTGCCTTAAAAAAACCTGATGTCTTTTAAAGACGGTTGTCGTGAACGTAACATACTTTTGTGAATCCAATGTTTAGTTGTTTAGACGAAGCCTAATTTTTAAGTAAACAACATAAAAAAGTACTTTGAACTTTTCAGGTTAACAATGCACTCAAAACTTTTGTGGAATTCAATTACCTCAAAACATATGAGGAACCCTAAGTAAACAGTACTCCACAGTTACAATTTTATCTATTAGTTATCATATTAATATTTTGTTTACCTAAAAAGTAGAAATCCTCAATTTTCAGGCAATTGGTTTCAAACAAAAGTTAATTAATTTGACCTTTTTTAGATTGTTCTGTGTGAAAGTCTTAACTACTGTGTGTGTCCTGAGGTTGCTGCACTCGCCAAGACTTGCATTGTTATAAATAATCTATTTTGTTCAGCAGAAGGTGAAATAAATTCACGTTGTCAAGGGTAAACCATTGAATTCATGGAAATGTGTTTGTCACAGCCATTTTGAAAATTGAAAAAAAATAAATAAATAATTTAAATAAATAAGTTCATGAATGAACTTTGCAACACCAAATCTAATTAATGCTTTAAAGTTCAGAGTATCTCTTTGGAGTCATCTTGTTGGCAGAAAGTAGCGTTCGTGACACTGAAGGCAATAACTTTGTTTCTTTCAGGTCACTATGACCTTTAAACGTGATTTAAACCAGCAGGTTTTTGAACCTCCTTTAGATAGCCAATTACCATAACCCAACAAAGAGGGAGCCAAAATCCCCCCATAAAAAAAAAAAAAAACTGGGAGAATCAGTGGTGTTATTCATTCCAGAGACGATTCCAATCATCTGTCACTGCATTCAATCTCCTCCTTTAAAGACGAGGGCATTCCCCACATTTTTTCCAAACACCACAGTTATCAGATCCCGTTTCATGGCCAATTACTGCCCGCAGCACCAAGCTTCACTGTCCTGCTGACAGCAAATCCCTCCACCGTGATCTTTGCTCAAGCTCTAACTTGTACATCAAAAGGTCAAAGCAATAAAACAAGATCCCAATTCCCAATCTGACAGCCTCTGCTCTGAGCTGCATTCACACTGGAGGCTGATTCAGCCAAAAGTGCAGCTGCCTTACAGTAGGCGTAGAAGACCGGCCTGTGCGGTTGTGTTTCTAAACGAGGCCATAAAATTAATTTAATAGTTTGCAATAAGTACAGAGCTTGCATTCTTTGTCAGCTGAGATCTATAGCTGTGCTGCCAAAACCCAAAGAGCAACAATCAAGATGCTCCATAAATGCCTTCGCTTTAGTTAAACAAGCACTCAATGATTCCCAGTGGAGAAATTTCCCAAAGCATCAACTCACAACCCCTCACCCCCCCAGCTCCGTCACAAATCCCACAACAGACACAACTTAAACAATAAAGGAATGTTCATGGCCGGTGAGTCCACGCCAGACATATTTTCAGAAGAAATTGTGGAGACTTGGGCTGCCATTGAAAACTCCTGCAAATACCACTGAGGAACTTAATATGGATCAGCAACCTCAGCAATGGGATGATGGTGCCCTACTTAAATTATGGTAGACAAAAAAGGAATAAAAAAATACTAGATGATAAGATTTAATGTCTACATAACCCATTACAGTGGGTCAAATAAATACTAACGTCCCATTTTAATTTCAAGCCTTATTAAATCAGTTTTTCCAGCTGTCAACCGAGATTTCTTTTCTTAAGGGTTTGTGTTGTGTTTAGGAAAGAAATCCTGATAGAGATCTATGCAGAGGGGTGGGTGTGGGAGGAAAGAAATACAGAAATGATAAGAGACTGACTGTAAATAAAGACTGTGGTTTTAAACAAGCATCCTTAGCAATCCAATAACTTTTTACAAGTGAATAATATCACATTAGGTGATCTTTTTTTAATCTGGTAAAAAGTCAAGGACTAAGATACAAATCTGGAGAAAGAAAAAAAAACTAAACAGAGCCTATGCATGCAGACCTAATGCAGCCAGGTTCTCAACAAACGTGAGGCGGCAGACGACAATGAGAGTTTCTAAAACAGCCCAAACTTGGTAAACAAAACCCCAAACGTCTGGCAGGGATGGTAAAACTCACCTGTGCAACGAGGCGAACGAAGTGTGAGACCTTCAGACGTAATGAGGAACAAGGGAAGAGACAACGGTCCTTCTCTCCAAAATCTGCAGAGTTCTTCAGAAACAGGACGCAGGGATTCTGAAGCTCCGCCCACTTCAAGCCATTCACTTCTCAAGGACTCCTCCTACTACAATATGCAGAAATATTGTGCAGAGTACCAAAGAAACACAGAAAACCCGTTTTAAGATAGTTTGCGATGTGTACAAACGAATTCAACTATATTTTGTAAACCAAAAACAGAACATACTAAACAAAAACATGAAGATGTAAACTAATTTCAGCCTATACTCCATGGATTAAATGAAAAGTGGTGCTTTTAATGCATTGCATGTCTTTAGGTCTTTAGTTTGACTCAGGAATTTGATTTACATTTTAAACATTCACTAAATGTTCTTCATTTTCTCCCCAAGTGTTCACATTCTATGTAAAACAGTACATTAAATATAAATATTTAAATTATATTATCTAACTTTTTGTTAATATAATTATTGAGTTCGTTGCAAAATCTAGTATAAATACAATGAAAAAATAAGAGTAAAATAGGTTCCTTTTCCTGGTTACAAATTTCATAGATGAAATATTTAAATTAATCATTCATAATTTCATCTTCTAACCTGCTTTGTTCTCTTTTCAGGGTCACTGGGGTCTGCTGGTATACCCTGGACAGGTCGGCAGTCCATTGCAGGGCAACATTTACTCACACACTCACACCCTAAGGGGAATTTAGATTAGTCAATTAACCTAATCGGATGTTTTTTTGGGATTGTGGGATAAACCGGAATACCCGGAGGAAACCCACGCAAGCACAGGAAGAACATGCAAACTCCTTCCAGAAGGTCACCGGTGAGCCTCGAATCGATAACCTTCTAACTGGCCGCCCTGTCAATCACCTGCCCCTCAAAAAACCACGCCCTTTAGTATGCATAACATTAAGACTTAATAAATCTTAAATTAAAATTAAATCCGTCACTTCCTATTACGCATTGAGAGCGAAAGCAGGTTGTTGCCCCTTAGCAGCTGTCAACTACATGGCCCCGCCTACATATTTTAGGGGGAATTTTTTCCACTGTGAGCTACACGAAAAATAAACTTAAAAAAACAACTATTGAACTTTGTTGACTGTAAGATAACTTTCAAAAATCATTAAAACTCTACATAATATACTTTCTAAAAAACCTTTTTATTAAAGTGTGGCTTTTTCCCATAGACTTGTATTGGTCATAAATCATTCTGCAGAGAGCACCATGAGACAACATTGGATCTACTAACTCTAACTGTGTTGAATAAATGCTATCTTAGTGTTAAAAGTAACACCATGCGAGTTGGATACACACTGAGCCAGTGTTAAAAGAAGCAATAAATAAGTTTGATTAAACACAAAATTAGAAAATTTTGTTTATTTTCAAAATTAGACAATTTGGTTTATTTCCGAATTTATTTTTCAATTAAAAAATTTGATTCAATTACTTTCCACGAATGTTTTGGGTAATATATATATATATATTTTTAGGTTTACAATATGTCAAAAACATGAAAATAGTCTTTTTTAGTCAGTTTTTAGTTTCCTGCTATATTTAATGCAAACTGAAATGTATAAATATACTTGTAGCTTGTAAATAGTCACATTGCCTTTACTTGCGGGGAATACACAATACAGCATTTGTTTTTAATCATTTAATTTTGGATGCGAGTTGATGGGGATTTTTTTGGAAGCTTTTTCTTGTCAGATAGACTTTCAAAAGCAACACTGTTGAACATCTGAAGATTATGTAACTAAGGTTTATTTGTGAAGGCTTATTGGAAATTAGGATGAAGCCAACATTAATCTCCGTAAATGCTTTCAAACATGATATTGAGCAACATACAGTGATGTGATGCAGTGTTTGTGAGTTCAAGAGTGACCATTAGACCGGAGGTCACTGAGTATATGTGTTTTGGCAACATTGAAAAGATCGGCTGTAAATGAAATTCTTAATCTCTCAAACAAATGAAGCAATCAGCACTCATGAAAAAGCTGAATTTATTTGTTCTACACACAGTATATACCTCTTCAATGCTTCGTCTTAAAGCACGACCAAAACATCTTCTCAGTTCTTCCCACGTTTTAGAATCCAAGAGCAGTCAAATGTTGGGTTTGCTTCTAATTTGGTTACCAAGTAGAAGTTACCAGATGCCTTTGGTTTTTAGATCTGAACTATATTTACCTGATGACCTGACATGTTTTTTTTTTGTTTGTTTAAATATAACATGTTTTTTAGAGCATAACGCTGTAGAAAGAAAGATAGCTTTAGATATCAAATGTGAGTTGTTAAAAATGTTCTGCTTCCGGTAAGTCCCTCTTTTATAAGGATAATGAACTTGGTTCAACCGGAACATCTGAGTTGAACATCACAGTGAATTGTAGGTGAGACTCCCTTCTTGAAGCCTTTGGTGCTACAAAGGCTACTACATCTTGACAGAACTTTTGCTCATGGGTTTGCACACTTGACAAACAATAATGCTTGATTTCTTGGCCATTTTTCAGAAATTATGAATGATGACACAAAAGCATTTTTCCATTCATGGTTAGTAGTTGGGTGAAGCCATTTATTGTTATAACAACTCTGTTTACGTTTTTAAAATCATAATAACAGAAGCTTTCAAAATGACCATTTTAAAAGTTTACACACCACAGCTCCACCACAGAATATTTTGTATTCCCCTTTAACATCAAAAAGTACCTCAAGTATCTTGAGGTATTTGTTGATGAGGTTCTTTATTTTCTCTGATGGTAAAGTAGACCATTGTTTTTGGCAAAAAGCCTCCAACTCTTGTGAATTCTTGGGCTGTCTTCCATGAATTGTACGTTTGAGTTCTCCCCAGAGTAGTTCAATGATATTGACGTCATGAAACGTCTAGGTTACTTGCGTAACCCCACGTTCCCTGAATAGGGAACGGAGACGTTAGTCGGGATTAGACCGACTGAATGGGAGCGAATCACCTGTGGGAGCGACTGCCGAACATATCAACGGGCAATTAATTTGCAGGCGTAGGTGATTGACTAGCAATCAGCCGGGTATAAAGCCGGGCGTGCCTACGCCACCAGTATGGAATTTTCCGAGGAGCTGGACCTACTTACCTCCCAGCGACCTCAGATCCATGACTTCAAGGGCATGGCGAAGGGTAACGTCTCCGTTCCCTATTCAGGGAACGCGGGGTTACGCAAGTAACCTAGACGTTCCCTTTCAGTCGGTCCCGGAGACGTTAGTCGGGATTAGACCGACCGAATGGGAGCCTCTTTAAAGGGCCATGCCCGAAGTCCGTCCAGACAGGCCGGCACTAAACACAAGAGAGGGGTTAGTAAGGCCGTAGTACCTGAATGGGAACTCCTTCTGCCCCTGCCCGGAATACTCATTGACGGGGAAGTCGCCCAACACTGAGAGCATCTGCTGTACTTGGTTGATGCTGACGACCAGAAGGAGGCACCCCTCAACCCGCAGGGAGGAGTGGCGGAGATCGCGTCGAGGCCCGAAGGGCTACCAGCGAGTCATCGTTCTGCAAGAGAAAATCGGCAGAGACGGAAGTCATCGTTACGCGCCAAAGCAAGGGGAGTAACGGAACGGGTTCATACTAGCCACCTGAAGGGGGAGCTGTAAGAGAGACATAGAAAGGGAGCACCAAAAAAAGGGACTCCCAGATCTGGACCCTAGTTCTGCAGGGGCCAGGCCGAGGCAAAGCCTCCACTACAGAACCTAGCAGCGCTGACTGCTCCGCTCAGTCAGATGCTGGAGGGGGGAGGATGAGAGAGCCGCCCGAAAGGGGGGAGCTCTTAAGGAATGTACTTCTCCGATGATGAGGAGAGTACTGCAAGCGTACACCCCCACCGTCCCCTAAGGGTGACTGCCACCACACAGGACCGCAGAGGGAACGGTGCCTACGTCGAGGTTGTAGAACCTGACAAAAGTATTGGGTGTAGACCAGCCCGCAGCTCTACATAAGTCGGTGAGTGAGGCCCCTTTAGCCAAAGCCCACGAAGCAGCAAAGCCGCGAGTGGGGTGGGCCCTCAGATGGAGAGGGCAGGGAACCTCACACGCCTCATAAGCAAGGCGAATAGCTTCCACTACCAGTGGGCAAGCCGTTGCTTGGAGACCACGGAACCCTTACGCTGGCCTCCGAAACAAATGAAGAACTGCTGAGAGCAACAAAGCTCCCGGGTTCTGTCCAGGTAGACCCGAAGGGCTCTAAGGACATAACGAACCCTGGGCTGGATCTGCCTCCTCCCGGGGCAGAGCTTGCAGGGTCCCTGGTCCCAGAAGGGGACAGAAGGGACCTTGGGGATGAATCCGGGCCTGGGCCTGGTGGTAACCAGGAGGGCCAGGGTCGAATTCCAGGCAGGATTCGTCGGCGGACAGTGCCTGGAGATCTCCCACCCTCTTAATTGAGGCCAAGCAAGCAGGACTGCGGTCCTCAATGAGAGGACACGCAGCTCCGCAGAGTGCAAGGGCTCAAAGGAGACTTCCGCAGCCCAGACAGGGCGACGGAGAGGTCCCAAGAGGGAATAGAGGGGGGTCTAGGCGGCCTAAGACGCCTAGCTCACTTGAGAAATCTCACCGTCAGTTCGTGGCTGCCCACTGATTTCCCTTCTACCCGAAGGTGGAAGGCAGAAATAGCGGCGGCGTAGACCTTGAGGGACGAAGGGGACAGCCCCCGATCGAACCTCTCCTGGAGAAGGTCAACACGGTTCTGATGGGGCACGTCCCAGGATCTTCCAGACGGAAGGAACACCAATCGACGAACCGACCCCACTTGCCAGCGTAGCACGCTCGTAGAGGGTGCTAACGCGTGGTCTAAAGTTCTCACCACGGAGGGTGGTAGAGGCTCGGGGTCCACCGCGGACAGATATGCCATACGTGTAGGGCCCAGAGGTCTGGCCGCGGGTGCCTGTATCCCCCCCCCTGAGTAAGGAGGTCTGGACTCAGAGGGATCGGCCAGGGGGGGGCTGTCACGAGCGCAGAAGGTCTGGGAACCAGACTCGGATCGGCCAGAGGGCGCGACCAGGAGCAGTTCTCGCTCGTCCACCCTGACCTTGCACAGTAACTGTGCTAGAAGGCTCACTGGGGGAAACGCATATAAGCGTTTGTTCCGGGGCCAGCAGTGTGCCAGCGCATCTGTCCCGAGAGGAGCCAGGGACAGGGAGTAAAAAGCCGGCAATGGGTGTTCTGCCGGGAGGCAACAGGTCTACCTGGGCCTCGCCGAAGATATCCCATATCTGCTGAACAGCCCGGGGATGGAGCCGCCATTCTCCCGCCGTGGGGTGAAACCTGGACAGCGAATCCGCGATCTGGTTGCACCCGCCGGGGATGTAACAGGCTTTGAGCGACAGAAGTCTGCTCTGACTCCAGAGGAGCAGTCGTTGGGCGAGGTAGTGCAGAGCACGGGAGCGCACACCGCCCTGGCGGTTGAAGTACGCTACTACCGCAGTGCTGTCGGTCCTGACCAGCACATGCCGCCCCCGGAGGAGCGGGCCGAAGCGCCGCAGCGCTAGGGTGACTGCAACTAGCTCGAGACGGCTGAAATGCCAGCGAGAAAGCCGTCCGATCCAGGAACCGGACTCTCGGTGGGAACCGCACACAGCGCCCCAACCGGTCTTGGAGGCGTCGGTGGTGACCACCATGCGATCGGGGGAACTCGAAAGAGGCACCCCGGACCGCAGGAAGCACTACGAGTTCCAGACCTTCAGGTAAGGGAGAGCGCCTGTCATAGACAGACGTAAAGCTCCCCGGCGCCATGCCCAACTCGGAACTCGCGAGAGAAGCCATAGCTGCAGTGGCCGCATACGCAGGAGCCCGAGTCGAATGACTGGGGCTGCGGCTGCCATATGCCCCAGGAGCCTCTGAAGTAACTTCAGTCTGGCCACTGGTCGGGAGGACACCGCGGAAAGAGCGGTCAGCAAGGCCCTGGCGCGTTCTACCGATAGTTGCGCCAGCATGCTCTCGGAGTTCAGCTCCAACCCAAGAAAGAGATGACCCTCACCGGAGTGAGGCGGCTCTTTTCTCAGTTGACCTTCAGACCCAAACGGTTTAAGTGCGAAAGCACCTTGCCCTTGTCTCGGATCAACTGGTCCCTGGACGAGGCTATGAGAAGCCAGTCGTCGAGGTAGTCCAGGATCCGAATGCCTGCCGGGCGGAGCGGGCTAGCGTGGCCCTGACAACCTTTGTGAAGGTGCGAGGGGAGAGGGCAAGACCGAAGGGTAGGACCTTGTACTGGTATGCATGGCCTTCGAAACAGAACCTTAGAAAGGGTCTGTGTCTTGGTACCACTTCTACCTGAAAGTACGCGTCCTTCAGGTCAATTGTTGCGAACCAATCTCCAGGACGGATGCAGCGGACCGTCAGCATCTAGAACCGGTACTTGGCCAGGTGCCGGTTTAGACACTTCAGATCCAAGATTGGTCGCAGCCAGCCTGATTTCTTGGGGACCAGGAAGTATGAACTGTAAAACCCGTGTTCCATCTCGGCTGGGGGTACCAGCTCGATCGCACCTTTTGTTAAAAGGGCGTCGATCTCCTCTCGCAGGAATGAGGCACCTGTTCGGAGAACAGGAGTGTGAAACACCTCGAACCTGGGGGCGGACACGAACTAAATCGTGTAGCCCTGCCGGATTGTCCGGGCCACCCACTGTGAGACCCCGGGAAGCTTCCGCCAGGCTCCCAGGTAAGCTGACAGGGGGTGTGGTCGGGACGTACCGATGGTCCCCACGGCGGGGCCGCCCGGAGGCGGACTTGTGGGCGGAATCACCAGGGACGGACCCTGGGAGATGTTCAGATGAGGGCAGGGGTGGTGTGCCCCCGCGCTCTCTGCCATAGCCAGCGGAGCTCGCGCCCAAGTTGGGATCTTCGTCGGAGACCGAGGAAGAGGAACCCCAGAGTGCAGGGCATGCGAGTCCACTATTCTCGGGCAGGAAGTGAGATCTATCTTGACACAATAGGTGCTGCCGTCCCGAAGGACGGCAGCGAGGAGTGTGTGGTGGACCCCCCCCCCCCTGGGGGAGCTGGGTCGATGACAGGACCCAAAGACAATCTCATATCCTCCCGAGTTGCCAACCTCAGGGGAGCTTCACTAGAAACCCTTGTCTGCTTTCGAAAACCTCAGAGGTTGCCTCCGTCATCCGCATGCAGGGGTTTTCCCCAGACCAGAGGTCGCAGGAGTAAACCATGGCGGGAGACGTACTCTTTGGCAGCGAACAGGCGGAGAGGGTTCCGGCACAGAAGCAACGCCCGCTGCTTCTGGCGTGGAACTATACCCACACCCTCCGCCTGCTTCCTGATCGTGGAGACCTTTGACGAAAATCTCCACGGCGACGCCAAAGAGGCCATCCGGGGAGACAGGCACGTACGGAGGCCGAAATCAGTCCTCGGAACGCATTGAAGCCTGCTCTAACCACAGATGGCGTTCCTGGACCACAAGCGTGGACATCGCGTGACCGATGTTCAGTACGGCTGATCTTGAAGCACAAGGCGACAAATCAGCGGCTGAAATCGAGTCTCAGAGAGACTGCTGGTCACCACCACCCTGGTGCATGTCACGGAGGACCTGTAAGGTCGCCATAGCATGCAATGATGCAGCAGATTTACCCGCAGCTGAATAAGCTCTCATCATCAGGGCTGATGAAGACCTCCCAGCTTTGGCGGGAACACCCAAACGAAACAGTCAAGCAGCAGCGCTGTCGGGGTAAGCACCGCAACAACCTGCCCACTCGGGGAATCGAAGAGTAGCCCGTATCTGCTGCATTGACCAGAGTGGTGAAGAGGGAGGAGCTCAATCCCCTGACAGGCAGGGGAGCCTGCCAGAATTAATGAGCTCCTCGTGCTTCTCGGGGAGAAAAGGCACTAGCGGTATGCGGGGAACCTGTCCCGGCGCCTGCCTAGCCACCAATTCTCCAGCCGCGACAGCATCGAATCGGGGGGGAGGAGTCACCTCCCGCCGATCGAGGCTGCGGCTGTGAGAGCACCGCGAACGCCTCCGGCTCCAGCTCAGCTGCAACCCCGGAGGAGGCAGCTAAACTGGAGAACCGAAAGCCGCGCCCCTTCCGATGCTGCGTGGGAGAGCAGATCGTCTACAGGATCATACAAGGTACCGGGCGACACCGAAGCGCCATCCGATTCACCCGCAGACCAGACGGGAAGCACGCTCGGTGTTTGGGGATGACGCGAGGAATCACCTGACGCCGCTCTACCCAAAACTTCCGCGTGCGACTCAGCAGAGTGCTGCAATGCAAACACTCGCGCTTCACGAGAGCCACGCCGGTGTGCTGGAAACCAAACACATCGCGCAACTCCCGTGACCGTCTTTTCGACGAGAAAGCCCACAACAGCCAGGAATAGTGCACGTTTGCTCATCGTGTCGTGAAAAATGGACAGGATTCTGAGAAAACGGCGGAAACACACTGGACAGGCTTGCTTGCTAAGATCTGAGGTGCCGGCGTGGTGGCGTGCTAATTCTGGGACTTAGCAGAGGTCAACACCAATGTGCCAAAGGTAAGCAACCTACTAATCTTGCAAGCTGGTAGCGCCAAAGTTAGGAGAGAGAGTCACACTCAGTCAGCTCCGAAGGAAAATTGCATACTGGTGGCGTAGGCACGCCCGGCTTTATACCCGGCTGATTGCTAGTCAATCAACTACGCCTGCAAATTAATTGCCCGTTGATATGTTCGGCAGTCGCTCCCACAGGTGATTCGCTCCCATTCAGTCGGTCTAATCCCGACTAACGTCTCCGGGACCGACTGAAAGGGAACTCTATATTTCAGCTAAAGCTATGTATAGATTTTTTCTTGACATCCCTTACAATTTTTCTGGCAGTTGTAGCAGAAATTTGTTCAGCTTCAGCAGAATGTCTCACTTTCCACTTCTTAATCAGAGTTTGGACATGGCAGAATGGCATCGTTGGTCATCTTTTTATATCCCTTTCCTTTTATGTACAGTTCAACAAAGTCTACCTTTTCCTGTATATCCTTTAAGGCTCTGTTGCTTCCCGTTCGCTCAAAATTTAGATGCATGAGCGCATCATCGGATGAAAGAGGCAATTCTATTAGGAGCTGTTTATAACAGGTCAAGGTGTGGATGATGACCAGGGCAAAATCACCGGGTTTCGTAAACTTTGGGATCAGGATTATTTGGAAAGTTCCTTGTTATTATGATTTTAAAAGAGTTCTTATAGTTGTTTGGCTTCTCGAACCACTACTATGAGTGAAAAAATCTTTTTTTTTAAAACCTTTGCCACGTTATGTAAATTTATAAGTACAAATCTACACGTTTCTCTCATATGAGAGTACAGTAAGGATCTATCTGCTGGAAGCATTAAGAATGTTGCGTCCTATCTCAAGTTAATGAAAATCGGTACCAGTGGCACAGAATTCTGACGTTAGTTCTCGTCCTGCTCCTCTCTCGTCGCATTACTTTCTCTCTATACTATTGAATTACATTTGAACTCAAACACAAAATATAGTTTTAACTGAAATATCCATTTTCTTCTCTAATGCCTTTTTTAATTTGTTTGTTTGAGTTGAACATGAAGTATTCTGTTGGTCGCACCTGCATGCGCCATTACCCTCAAACATACACAGACAGCAAATTCAAACAGCAGAGAATGCACACAAATGCTAGGCTCATTACGGATCTGCTAATGTAGGTAATCACTAATGCACTTTTGCTTATTTTATCTTGTTCTCTTTCTGTTTATGCTCGAATATGATATCGAGAGGCAGATGAATCATGTTTGTTTCTCTCTGATTTTGAAAAGCTTTTGGATGGAGGTTTTGTTGCTTTAGGTGTTTTTGGAAAATGCTTTTAATAGCTTTCATTTGATGGTCACTGTTTCTGGGTTGGTTTGCACGGCTCAAATAGTTTTTCTTAGTTTTGAATTAGGGATTCTTTTTCATAATTGTTTTTTTGTAGCGACTGGAAAAAATGATGCCGATGGACTGTCGTTTCTGTTTCAGTGATGAGTGTATCGATAAGTCAGAGATGGCTGATCCAGCTCACGCTTCAGTGCCCCACACTCATCTGCTCGATTCTGTCCTCCATCGCTCTCTTTCGCATCCATGCTGGTGCTGTGTGCTGATGCCAAGGACTCTGCACAAAGAGCCTAGTGTCCCTGTCCTTCTCTCTCACACACTCTCACAGATCGATTTGTTTGCTTTCTTTCCTTAATTCCATTCCTTTCTTTCGGTAAATTTCTTAAATGTGTATGGAATTTTCTTTTCTTTGCTTCCATTACTTCCCCTTCCTACCTTAACTTCCTATTTCCCTATTTCTTTTCTTCCTTTCCATTTTACACTTTCTTTCCTCATTACTTCTTTCTTCCCTCACCACTTTCCTCATTACCTCCTTCTTTCTTTCCTTACCACTTTCATTATTTCCTCCTTTCTTTCCTTACCCCTTTCTTCATTCTCTCTTTCATCCCTGTCTATTTCCTTGTTCCTTCCCATTATTGTTCTTTAATTTCCCCTTCCTCCCTTCCTCATTTTTCCTCCCTTCCCTCATTCATCCTTCCTTCGTTTGCTCTCTAATACTTTCCCGTGTTGCATCCTACCTTCATTTCCTTTTTCCTTCCTTCTTTTCTTCCTTTTGACTTTCTTTATTACCCCTTTCTTTCCTTACCACTTTCCTCATTCTTTTCTTTCCCTCATTCATCCTTCCTTCTTTTCATTTCCCTCATTCCTTTCCTGTCCTTTCCTTCCCCTTCCTACATCCTACTTTAGTTTAGTCCTTTTTGACTCTTTATCTTCCTTTCCACTTTCCTCATTCTCTCCTTCACCCCCCTCTGTTTCCTTGATATTCTTCCTTTCAATTATTGTTCTTTCAATTCCTCTCCTTCCATTCCTCGTTATGAGCAAAGAGGACCAAAAGGGACCAAGGGAGCTATTTCTGTCCATCTTTCCATCTAGCCATCCACTCTTTGCATCCTTCTCCTTCGTTAGACTCAAGTGAATCTGCTGTATATATCAAAGCTGTTCTTTCTGACCAGATTTATGCAGCACATGATGACACAACACTCGCCTGCGAGATGCCTGTGAAAGAGAAATGCAGTTTGTCAGGAGAGACATCCATACAGTCCTCATAGCCCATGAATTATTGAACGGAGGGATAGAGGAGAAAGAAGAGACACCTGGAGAAGGGAAGAAGTAGAAATGGAGGGATGACAGGAGCTGCAAGAACAGCTGAAGAGACAGATCAGAGAGACAGGGAGTGAAGGGATATAGACAAGGAAAGGAAGCACGAGACACAACATAAGCTGTCTGAAGAACCTAGCTTCTGCAGCAGGACTTTACGATGCAGGGTTAAGTAATAAAAATGTGCCAGTGCAGTGTCTCTCACGCTTTAGGTTTCTTTAGGACATTGTCACATCCTCTTTAGGATTAGGAAAGGGTTATTTGTTGTTTTTTGGCCAAGTTTTAGTGAAGTGTTTTGTTTCTTTAATCAGAATGACAAAACTACCCAGTGACGGTAACATCTGAAAATGGTGAATTCTCAGTAACTCAGGTCAGGGGCTCTCTGTCCTGTTGACCCCAGCTTGCATCCTTAAACTCCACTGAGAAGGATTATTTAAATTTTTTGTGTGTTTAGCATGTGATCTGGGCTATAGTTTTGTTCCCCCATGGTGTCTCTCAATGTCTCCTCTCAGATGCTTCCTCATGTGGCGTGCTTGAAGCGAATTATGAGGGCACGTGTGGTGTTTTGTGTGCTGAAATGAGCAGGTTTTGTTGTCTCAGTATGTGTTAGTTGTTTCACTGGTGCCGGCTGGGACCTGTGGCTCTTTCTGCTGGATGCTGGCTAATTACAGCACTAATGCAGGGCACCCCATTGATACATTCTCATTCGACATGACCACACAAGCACACACACACACGCACACCTATTTTGTCTGCCTCCCTCCAAACTTCATTACTTATGCACACTCACAATCAACATAACATTAAAGGGACAGGGCTTAAAGGGACAATATTAGCCAAAATTTACTTTTCTGACATTCTTAGCATCTTTTAGAGTCTTTTCTTCACCAAAAAGTTTTATTCAGAAGCTTTCCAATAAGTTTGCGTAATCCTGTATTGGTTTTTTTGGAGCTGAAAACGGCCCGATGCTCCTAGAACCCCCATAGTTTTTACCTTCGCCCACTGACCAATTAGATTTATCTCTAGTACAGCTCATCACTATGCCGATTGGGTGCACTGCCTGACCCGGAAGTGAGAGCAGCAGACCCGCAGTGCAGAACAATGTTTTCTGTGAGAGAGTGTGTTTTCTGTCTTTATATGATTATAATGTAATGTCCCTTAAGTTGTGCAATGTCAAGCAATTTGGGCATTGATAATGTTTTAATGCGTAATAAATGATGACACAGCAATATTAGCGGTTATGCTAACTAACCCTTGTGATTTAATCAGACCCCAGTGTTCATTTCATCCAACTTTTTTTCTGACTGGACAATCTGCTCTACTGTTTGAGTCAGGTTTTCTTGGTTCAGTCACTGCTGGATCAATTGAAGCGCTCTGTTGAATTTCCAAATATGATTTTCCAAAATGGCATCTATGATTATATTACGTCTGTTGTATTGGCTCATTTAGAGTCACAGTTGGGCATATTTGAAATTGGTTGAGTAACTTCCATTGTAGAGATCTCTGCTGGCTTTTACATTATTCAGTCATCTTGCAGAGTTGATTCTGTTCATTACCAGGAACTGATTCAAGAAACTGGTAATATGTTTTAAAAACTGGTCATTTATTTCAGATTGTAATTTCACAACATAGCGATCTTATTGTTTCACATACCATTTAACTGTAGTACAGGTTGTACCATCCATCCTTCACTTATTCGATCCATCCACCCACCCATCCATCCATCCATCCCTCCACTTAATCGATCCACCCACCCACCCATTCATCCATCCATCCATCCATCCATCCATCCATCCACTTAATCGATCCACCCACCCATCTATCTATCCGGCTACTTAATCGATCCATCCACCCACCCATTCCTTTTTTCCACTCAAACGTAGCACCCTCCCACCCACTCATCCATCCATCCATCCATCTGTCTATCCATCCACACACCAATCCATCCATCCATCCATCCAGGTCATTCATCCATCTATTTATCCGTCCATCTACCCACCCACCCATCCATGCACCCATCCATCTATCCACTCCATTCCTCCACACACCTATCCATCCATCCAGCCGCTCAATCGATCCAACCATACATCCATCCAAACTGGAAGGATGGCTCTGCAGACAGCATACACTCTTACTCTCTTGATCTCGGTGGAGGCAGTCACATCTTTCTCCTTTCCCTTATCTCTGTTCCTGCTGGCACTCTGTGTTCTGTCTTTCTGCGAGAGACTCTCACTGCCTTGCCCTTCCAATAAAAGGAACTATGGATCTAATCAACTGGTCTCTGAAAGCAATTGACACCATATTCTTGACAAGGAGCGTGGATTCTGGGGAGCCCACCTGTCCTGCAGGAACTTTTGCTGCTGGCTGCACGATGGTTGCCTGGGCGATGTGGTGGAATGTGTGCCCGGATGCTCTGTCCCTGGAGGATGCCGAAGACATTTATCTAATTGGAGCTGTGATAACTGGGATTCTGCTGATCGGAATATATGGAAGTCTCTGCTATCTGCAATTGTCGAAGGCGGTCAGTGCTCAAAACCCCTCTAGGCTGGGTCTGTGACTGCAAATTGGATAACATCGGGGAGAGACTGACAGCTACACAACGGTTGTTGGATAAAATGGAGACCGTTGATGGACAGTAAAAATCTGTGGAAATTTACAGATTTTGACCCAAAATAACTTCTCTTCCATCTGGCTTTACCTCATCTCCTATGGCCCCGAAGGTCATCAAGGAGTCAAAATACTCCCCATAGAGAGCGAGATAACGAGACGCTCTTCATTCCTTCTGCCTTCTTCAAGGACACACCTCCCCAAGCTTCTCCCATCCGCTGTAATCAGAATGGGCCATGAGTACAGCGCCTATTATGGCAGCAGGAAAATGTTGACTGTTGACTGCAGTGGTCCCACTACTTTCCCTGACCCAGCCTCTTCTTGTAATGTTTTTTTCCTGTTTTATGTCTATATGTGCTGGGTTGCAATGGCTTTTTTTAACCTGCTCCACACTGCCCTCTGCGAAGGACAAGGTGAAGAGGCTGTTTTTTTTGTGGCCAATTGGGCTCAATTTCATTGCATGTAAGAGTGTATGTGACAAAAAAAGGCTTGATGCTTGATGCTAATCCCGATATGCAATTGTTGATGATCTTCCACTGAGTTGTTTTTCCCAATTTCTCCTCCCTCCCTCCCTTCAAATCAACAGAGAGCCTGATAACAAAATATAATAGTTTTTTTTCTTCCCAATAGTATTTTGTGGCTTTTATCCACATCTTAGCTTGAATTATTAAACCAGATCTGATATGTATGATTTTGGCAATACACCATCCAGACACTAACCACATCTGTTTGTGTCTGTCTTCTCCTCTATTTATGAAAGGAACAGCCGAGAGACAGAAAGGTTGTTGCCAGCATTCATATGAGAACTGGCAAGGTTGAAGTCAAACAGATGCGTAAATTTCTAAAGATGAGTTACTGTGATAGAGAAAAAGCTTTTAAGTCGTCTCATGTATGTAAATGTGACCGCCACTAGATGGCACTACATCATCCAGAGCTTAATAAAATTGAGGCCGTTCCAAACAAAATCAACACATACTCGCTCTGGGATGCTCACATTTTCTCACAATCACCTCTGTCTGGGTGTTTTTCCTCTGTATAGATGTGAAGAGTTTTTTTGTGCCTGAAATGTATTCAAACTGTGCTTTGTCAAATTCCCTCAGAAAACAGACACATTTGTTAGTGTTTGCTAAATAAATGCTGCATTAGTTTTGTTCTGTTCTGAAGGGAGTGAGAGGGGGATCAGACCCTTGAGATGGTGCGAGGATATGAATATTTTGTTGTTGTCAGCAGTTCCAATGCAGTTCTGTTGTAGCCCATGCATTATTCACTAATACAAATATGCCATATCATTTACAAGCATGTGTGCCGGGGTGAAATCCACAGCTGGGAATTAGTTCTGAGATTAATTAACAAAGCAAAGCTCCTCATTTTCTGTCTTTCTCTCGTTCTGCCGCTCAATGGGATTCTGATGATACGGCTCAGATAATGAGTTCTGCTTCTGATTGTCTGTGGACAGTGAATTTGTTTAATCAATAAGAAAAAGAGAAATGGAATCATTATTGCAGTGTGTTCATAAACATTAGTTATTAATGCATCCATTCAAAGAGGGTTCATGCAGCAAAAAAAAATCCCTTAAAAAGCTTTAAATTATTTCTGTATTTGCCACAGCATAAGTTATTTTGCGATGGGCATGTCTGTGTTGTGCTATGTTGTGTTAAGTTGGGCTATGTTGTACTGTGATTGTTGTGCTGTGTTGTGTTGATGCTTGGTTGAGCTGTGTTGGTTTCTGCTTATTTTTTGTGTCTGTGTTGTGTTGTGGTGGGTTTGCTGTGTTATGTTGTGCTGGTTCAATCTGTGTTGGGCTGTGCTGGGTTGAGCTGTGCTTGTTGTGTTGTGCTGGGTTTGCTATGCTGTGCTTGTTCAATCTGTGCTGTGTAGAGCTGTGTTGTACTGTGCTTGTTGTTGTGCTGGTTCAATCTGTGTTGTGTTGAGGTGTGGTGTACTGTGCTTATTGTGTCTGTGTTGTGTTGTGGTGGGTTTGCTGTGTTTTGTTGTGTTGGTTCAATCTGTGTTGGGCTGTGCTGGGTTGTGCTGTGCTTGTTGTGTTGTGCTGGGTTTGCTATGTTGTGCTTGTTCAATCTGTGCTGTGTAGAGCTGTGTTGTACTGTGTGCTGGGTTGAGCTGTGCTTGTTGTGTTGTGCTGGGTTTGCTATGTTGTGCTTGTTCAATCTGTGCTGTGTAGAGCTGTGTTGTACTGTGCTTGTTGTTGTGTCTGGGCTGTGTTGTGCTGGTTCAATCTGTGTTGGGCTAGGCTAAGTTGAGCTATGTTGTACTGTGCTTGTTGTCTTTGGGTTGAGCTGTTTTGTTTTTGTACTGTGGTTGTAGTTATTGTGTTGTTGTGCTGTACTTAGTTCAGCAGTGTTGTGTTGGGTAGATTTGTGTTGTACAGTGTTGTATAAAGTACTGGAAAGTGGTACTTAAGTAAAATTACAGTTACTCTACACGCATCTTATACTTGTATTTTAAGTCTAAAAATGTACTTAAGTATTAAAGTAAAATATCTACTAAAATAAATTTATACTAACATTTAAGATTGTTGACCAGAAAAAAAACCAACCTTTTGAATTTAAAAAATATTATTCTTGCCTATCAACATATATCTGACATTTGGAAATATAAGAAATATATACATTGAAAGAAATATTTACACATTTTTAAAGGAAAAATGTTTGCGTTAAATATACAAAAATAAAATTCATCTTCGGAACCCAAATCTCTACACTCTAAACTTTAAACAACTTTATTGGTATCAGGAAATGTTATTTTAACAACTTTAAAAAATGATTACTTACAAAATATATAAAGCTTCCACATTCTTGATGAAAATATCAGCAATTTTACACTTGGTGTTCTAGAGTTTATTGCTTCTTTTAGACTGGAACTTCATAAACAACTGAGATGAAGAGTCAAACCTGACTTTTTGCACAGAACTTAAAAATAGACAGAATAAAACTAATGGCACCTGAACATAGCTCCCCGTTTACAGAAGAACCTGGATATCAATGGCTTTCTGTAAAAAGAAGTTCTGGAACTGCTCGAGGTTATTCTGATGTGGAGGATGGTTTTCCAAACTTTGTGACCAACCAGCAGATATTATATGGGATTCATTTAGTTTATTTGAAGCGTCCAGACATTTTCCGTTCAACTGAAGACATTCGCGACAGGTTTGAACTGGTTTGGTCAAGCTCAAAGTACGTGTATCAAGAACGAGCGGCTGATTTTCAAAAAGAGAAGGAAGTCGATGATTCGTCAAAGCTCACAAAGGGTTTTGTTTTATTTTTTTCTCGTTGCGTTTTTATTATTTCCTTCTTTGAAAGTAACAAACAGCCTAAGTGAAATGTAGCAGAGTACAAGTAGACATTTTCTACCCAAGTCAAAGTAAAATAATACAATCATTTGGTCACAATCATTTTGAGTCATAATTATGAGATATTGAGTCATACGGAATTATAATTACTAATCTTAAATATGATAATAAAATACCACATAGTCGTAAAGATAACAAAATTTTAATTAAAAAAGTTTTTCATGCTGTCGTTGTGGCTTATAGAAACGTTCGAGACATAATCGATTAAAACTTGCAAATGCAAAAAATCCAGTTAATGTTAAGATTTAATGAATAAAAAGCTTTGCTGATTGGCTGTGCAACGGATAAAGATACCCAAACATCATGTTTTTGTCGTGACCCAGTGGATCTCATAAATAATGGTTTCAGAGAAGGACACTTTGTGATAAATGTTGCCGTACAACTGTGCCATACTTCAACAATCTGTTGTGATTTAGCAGTGCATTTATGGCCACTGGGAGGTTTTCAGCTTCGTTTCATTCCAGTTCTTCTGTATTTATTTGCATGCGTGTTGGGTGTCCATGTGTGTCTGTTTGCCGACTGGAGTTCCTTCGTAATTCGGGAAAATCTGCCAGTGGCTTATGTCACACACTCCCACACACCCACCCCGTGCAGGCATACTCTCATTCATCTGTGCTCACTGGAAGACCATTTTCCAGTAGCTAGGCAGTAGGAAAGCAGCATTAGCATTTTTTTGCCTTGAAGAACGTTCTGTGCTGCTTTGGGAAAGTTTACTCATATAAGTTGAAAGCAAAGCGGGGCAGGGAAGGAGGTGGTGCTCTAATTGTGGGCAAATAGTCCCGAGGCGTTACGACTATAGGAGATGAGAGCGAGGGAGTGTGTGTGTGTGAGATCATGCAGTGATGCAGTGTCTGAAAATATGTTAAAGTCTTTACATACGTTTGGCTGTTCCCTATCAATAGCAGCCATAATGGCATTTTAATGCAGTGATGTAATGACTGGAGTTATTCTGGATGCTGGACGGCTGGCTGAGCAGTGCGTTGTTGTCTTTCTTGTTGTCTTTGGTGCTTCCCTGGCATGGCTCCAGGATGCTGGATGGACCTCCACAGCAACGGACGTCCCACTGTATAAAGCAGCCCTCTCTGTTTCCTCTTCTCTCGCTGGAGCTTGGCTTGCTTTGTGTGTTTTTCTGCCCTTGTGATATTTATCGTGAGGGACAAACACACTTGCAAATCTTCTCATGAAAATTTCACAAATAATACATGGAACATAGATTGTACATAGCTCTCCTTTTGGGGACCTTTAATGAATGAACTGGCACAATAGCTCATACAGCTCTGAATTATTCGTTAACCCTTAGCAGTCCGGGGCCTTTTTGTGTATTTTTTTACTACTTTACAATTTGCTCTAATAAGTTACTTTTAAAACAGTTTTTTGTGGCAATAATTAATTTTTTTAACATTACAATTCCACAATAATCCTGAAATTGTACAAAAAAATACAATTACGAATATTACATTTTGTCATTTTTCTACTGCAAATTGAGATCGAGCAGTTTTTATGTTTTATAATAAAAATTGTTGACTAAATAAAAATTTATAACCCCCCCCCCAAAAAAAAAAAAAATAAAAAATAAAAAAGTTACAAATTTTTATAAATTTATAAAATAAATAAAAAAAAAAACAGGAGAACCTTATACACTGTTGAAACACTTTTTTCTTTAAAAACACAAGCCATATCACAGGTCTTGTATTTACAAGGGTTATCAATGCATTTCAATACTAGATTCCCCCGTTTTAGGCTTAACAAAACGAAACGAGATAATTACAGATTTTCAGATTTTTTTTTTCATTTTTTAATTACCTGGCACATTATGCATCATAACTCTTGTAATGTTCATTAAAAAACAAAAATATCAAAGCGAATGACCTTTATGAAACATACACATTATGTTTGAAATCAAAAACAAACAATATCTGAGTTGCACCTACTAAAATCTATTTTTTTTTGTGACATTTCTGCTTTTCTCAGAGGCTTCTTGTTCTGGGTGCTGGCGTGGGTGTAAACACACACAGCAAACACACACAACCATGTGATATCAGGAAAAAATCTTGCAACTCTTAACCTCAGTAAGATGACCCAAGATTGAGAGAACAAGACCACCTTGTCTAGGGGTCAGTGAGGAGCTGGATCCTCAGTGATCTGCAGTGGGAAGCTCTGAGAGAGGCTGTCTTTGCTTGTGTGTGTGCGTGCGTGTGTGTGTGTGTGATGTTCTCTGGCTTCAGCAATGTGTAAAGCCTTAGGGGATACCTGTCTCACCTGCTGTTTAGAGGAGTCTCCAGAAACAGCCGTTCGCTCTCCAGAGGACTGGAGAGATGGAGCATTAAACGAGTGTAGTCCGTCCATCATTACAGCTCCTGATCTGGTCCTCATGTTCTGCTTAATAGTCCCTCTCCGATTGCTAATTGCAGATATTTTTATGAATTGTTTCTCAAGACCTAGCACCCCTAAAAATTAATTTTTAAATCTCACAATATATATATTTTTTACTGTGAATGTTTTGCCTGGCTTTTTTATTTTAAATACTTCTCATAAATAATAAAATTACTTTAGGTTTTATTTTTTTGAATCAAGGTCAATGAGGAACTGCTTTGAGACATTTAAGAGAAACTTGCACAATGTTATAGAGTATTAATATCTCTTTCTTATTAACAATTCTTGAGGCAAGGTGTATGAACACAGCATGGACAATTTACTTCACTGTAAACAGATAGAAAATAACATAATACTTAGCTTAGTGCATACTCTGCCTCCTGCTTTATGTGTGTAGCGGAAGAGAGATCAAGCAGCTCAGCAAAGCTATTTTTAGCCAAGCAAGCTATCATTTCAACAGTTTGAAAATCATTTAAACAGTTTTTATGGCATTGTTGATGTTTATTTTTTGGTACATTACAACCCCCGCTTCTTTTTTTTAACAAATATTTTTAAAATTACATTACAAAATATTTTTTTTTATTATTAAAAAAACTGTTTTTATGTTTTCTAACAAAAATCAAAAGTGTTGATAGAAAATTCCCCCAAAAAAGCAAAGTCCAGGTCAAACAATTTGAACATTGAAAAAAATAACCAAACAAAAAAAACAAACACTGTTCCATGCACTTTTTGTGCCATTGTGCTTTTTTAGTGCCACAACTTTAATAAATGCAAACACAATCACAGGTCTTGTTTTTCCATAGGCTATCCCTTCTTTTCACCACTAGATGGCACAGACAGCACCGATTTGGGGTCTGTAAGATGAAACTGAAAGTCGTGCATTTTGTCATATTTAACTATTATAATGTTCATTTAAAACTAAAAATATCAAAACTAATAACCTTTTTGAAACCTACACAATATATTTGAAATCAAAATGAAACAATAAATTAGGTCCCACTGCATAAATGTTGAGTGCACTGTCCACCACAGCACGGGTCTCGACTGTTAAATTGTAAGAAAAACTTAAGGAAGTTTGCGCTTTACCAGAAATATGTTAAAGGCTTAAAACTACATTTTATGCCCTAAAATTAAACAGATTTTCTTTTTTATGAGCACTACATATTTTTTTTATAATAAACAATATTGTAGGGAAAACAGTATTAGAACAAGGTCATCTGTGCTTAAAACTTGTCTTTGAATTAATCCTAAATTTAAAAAACCTGCCTAAAATTGACAGATTTCTCAATTTAAACACATTGAATGAACAAACTTAACAAAATACTGATTTAAAACAAGAAATTTTGTTGTTCAATCCTTGATATTTATAAGATGTAATTTTTTGTTTTATATTTCTGTAAGAAAATGTAGGTCATATTTTCTCAAAAGATAAACAGTATAAACCCTAATAGTTTAAATTCTTAAATTCTCAAGATTTTTCATCTAAATTTAGGCTTTTCAGCCATTTCTTTGCAGTTTAGTGAACATTACATTACATTTTACCATGTAATTAAACATTATTTGGGTTTTTTAACCGTGATTATGTTCTTTGATTCAACAGCAATGTGACATGAGTGTACAGTGTATTTGATAAGATCTGAACCCTTGCATTTTCCCACATGCTACAGAGCCCTTCCCAGAAGCCTCCGCTGTTGTACCCTGGGCTTTCTTGAAGACAATTAAGGCAAAGAACTATAGTGTGTGAGCCCTGCGCTGTAGCATTCATCATAAGGCTTTTACATTGACCTTGACACGGCTTCATTAGAATAAAGATTGTCTAGCGTTTAGGCTGCATTGTTCTTTAGTGCTTAGTCTCCATGCAAATTCCCACTCTGGCTTGGCTCAGGCAAGGCAGGTCTATCAGAGGTCATCTGCATTAAATCATTCTAGCTATTCTCCAACTGCTGCTTTTTATTCAGCTCAACTGAGAGCTGCATTCCAGGCCTCTCACGATCTCGTGTGCTTGTACATTGGATGCAAAGCTATTGGTGCTGGAAATATATTTGGATGAAGTACTTCATCAGCAGACCATCCCCATCGATAGACCTTTTTCAGCTCGCTGCCATTTTCAAATGTTCATATCTCCAATGTTCACTGTAGCATTTTGTTTTGTACCAAAATGTAGATCATTTAGCCGATGTAAGGATGGGAACATTTCATGTTCCACAAACCATAGAACGTAAAAAATCATGGATTTTTAAAGTTAGACGGGGCGCGTCTTAAATAAACTGTTATTGTGGCTTAAGCCGTAAGCAAACCTGTTAGCAATTTTATCTTCTTACGTTATCGCACTATCTACGTTAGCAAGTTTATCTTCATTACGATGATAATTTTAGACAAAAACTCAATTATATTGTCTAGATTTAGTGTAGATTACAAAGAACGCAGGAGTGTGTTTGAAGCATTTCTGGGATTTTTCTTTAAAACACTGACTGCAATCCGGAAGCTTCACTGTTTACCTGGACTTCACAGACCAAACAAAGAAAAACTTGAGGTTGTGAGAAAGGGTGTTTGGTTTGGTATATTACATGTACAGTGGTACCTCTAGATACGAATCCTTCGAGTTACCAAATGTTCTAGATATGAAAGGTCTCGAGGGAAATATTTTGCTTCGAGATACGAAAATTCCAAGTTATGAAAAACACCAAAGTTCTGCTCTATTATCCGCTTGTTAAATCTGACGTCGCGCTGCGCTTCTGGGTTCTGGCGCTCCATTTTCCCTTTGCAGACAGTGCTAAAGGGGGCTGATATACTTTAACACTTTTTAATCGTGCGAAACATTATGGATAACCAATAATGTACTATGACAAAAGATAGAGTCAAGGTGTCGTAAAAGAAATAACGTTTATAATGTGGAAAGTGCTGTTCTATAGCACAACTTAGAGAAACCCTGTAACGCGTTGTCAAAAACTCTCTCTCTCTAGTACACTCGGTACTGTCTACGCTTGCGCTTGAAACCGTGTTGTTCGTATTCCGTGAAATATCTCTATAAAGTTGACATTAATACATTGTGCTGTAATGTTAGCAGTTTGCTGACAGGCTAATCCACAAATCACAGTTTTTAAAATAGTTCCATCTAATTTTAACAATTCACATTTTTCTAAAATCTGTGACTTCTAGACACTTACATTCTTGACCTAAATGGCTGACATTCGGGTACACAACAATATTCCACAGTGAACACTAAAGATCCGCTGTCCCTCGCAGCCTCGTCTTCGATTCAAAATGGCGGCGGGCTGAATAATTTTGTTGAGAATCATTGGTGCTTGGCTGTACGACACCAAATCTTTGATCATATTCCCATCTCCGTCTATAGTTTTCAAGTGGATTTGGTAGATGGTAGTGAGTTAAAAGAGCATTCCAACACGTTAAAGGTCCAGCTCTTTTACTTTAATGTCGATATTTTCCTTTTTGAGCTTCAGAAGTGATCTCCACAGTTGTCTATGTATCTTTTAGTTCTATGGATTTTTGGAGAGATATCTGAGAATGTGTTGATACCTAATTAAGACTCTAGAGCTTTGAAAGAGCAGCTGCTTTTTAAAGCGTTCTTATGTCCCTAGCAGCATTTGTTATGGAGAAGACCAAGTCTCTCTCTCTCTTTCTCTAGCTTTGGACGCAAATATATCTCCATTATTATCACATCAGTCAAAATTAGACAGACGATTGCAAAAAAAAAGGAAAGGGAAAAGGAAAGGCTCATTCTGCTCTACTGATATAATTGGAATTAAATTATTAATGAGAGGTACTTAAAAAAGATTGTTTTATGATTCGCTATTAGTGGATTTGCTATTCATTTTAATATTTGTCATTTGATTTATATGGGGGTAATGCAATATAGATCCTAATTAACAATGCATGGCCTGTGTAATGTGATTTTCTGTTAATGCGAATGGAATAAGCAAGAAGAAAGCTAGCAATTGTATGTAATTTTCTTGGCCTGTTCTGCCAATTTTGAAAGACGTTGTACGTTTTCATTTTCCCTGTTTTCCAAAGGTTGCAAATTTAAACTCAATGAGCTAAAGTGGCATTAATTTACATGGAAAATTACTTGCAGAGTTTCAATATCTGTCATGTTCACACCAATTTACTTTAAAAGCTCGGAAACAGTTTAGGAGGGAATTTTTTTTACCAAATGTAGACAAAATTCTTGTAAATCCTAAATTAAGTTATTCTTTAAGTAAATGACTAAACATCATTCCGAGAAAGACTCCAGCTATGCTTTGAAGTCATATTTTCTTTACTCTTACATTATATCGAAGCCAGAGTTAAGATTCTTGTACAAGGAATCACATTAAAGCAAATGCTTTGCATAATGGATGCTTGTTTTTCATATTTTGAAAGTGAACACTTTATTTATATCAAAATAGCTCTCTTTGAAACTTGCAATATACCTCTGTTGATTAAATTTTTACTTGTTAAAGTGTTTTTCATCTAGATCTTATTAGAATATTTCAGTGGAAACAGATTTTGTTTCCTGTATTTGAAAAGTTATGATGTTTTTGTTTCATATCTAAATCTCCACTACCACTATTCACCATCTACATCTGTGTTCCTCATCACTTCCACTATATTTTATAACTTATTTCATGACCATTTAACTCTCTTTTTTATTTAATTGGAATTCTACCGTGGCATCCTCCATTAGCTTTAACTCCTCCCCTTGTAACCTATTCCTTTTTGGTCCAAGACTGTTTTGGATCATCACCTTTCATTACCTATAGCACAAAGTCATTGAACACAGGGTGGAAGCCTTCATCAGTTTCAAGTTCTCAGCTTTCATTTTTATCAGTTTTTGAGTTTGTAATCTACATTAATACCTATTTTTGTAGTTTGTGGGTCAAAAGAAGAAGAGATATGGATTTAGGGTCAAGTGCACTTTGGAGTAAGTGAAAGATATTATTCAGAAAATTCACAATTATATTGACATAAGTGGTTGATGTAACAAAAACAAAACAAACAAAAAAATGAAATCGAATTAAAGCTACAAGCAAGAATCAAAGAACAATTTCACAGGATTTTTTATGTGACTACCAAAGTTTGATGGTGATCACATGGAATCTCTAGTAAGAGTTTGTTAAAGTACAAGGTCTGGAATTGTACAAAATTTTATAAAACTATTTAAAAATAACTGAATTCCTGTCGGTTTTGGAATTTTGACTTTTTGTACGTCTTCGTCCCTTACATAAGCCTTAAACATCTCCTTCAAACACAGCCTGAAATAGAGCTATAAACAGCAGAAAATGTAATATTCCATGTTGCTATTAAGTGGCGCTATCACTGACACAGAAGGTTGCTGTAGAGATTTGTTCAGATACAGACTCTTAACACGCATGGCAAGTTCGAACCCAATCAGAAGGTGCATGGCTGAGTTATTATCAACTTCCTGTTTATGTAAACATTTTGAGTTGCTGCAATATGCAGTTTAACAAAATAAAAAAGCTTTGCAATTAAAAATCCCATATGGCTTAAGACAAGAGTTTAGAGATAAACTGATAAAATATCTTGTAAGATAAGCAGAAATGTGTTAGGTGGCGCTGTAGAGCCATTTTGCTACACCCACTGTTTTAACCCCTATCAGACATAAATTTTTTAGCATACACGTGTGAATTTTTCGTCACTTTTCAAGAACATTTAGACACTGAAAAATGCTCTGAAAGCAGCAAAACAACAATTCTCTGAGAACTTACAATTGGGTTCTACGCACCTTCGGTTCTCGAGACGCTAAATGGTGCTTTAGTGCTAGTTTACACATTTGGTGGCTCACAAAAAAAAACTGTATTCTGTCGAACTGACTCTTACCTCTTCACATTCATCTAATTATGGTTTGGTAGGCTTTAAATGAAGTTGGTCCAAAGTTCTATTCAAAAACCAACATAGTTTCAAACAGTCCAAGAAGAGCTTCATTACTGTGGTCAGGTTTGATTCCTGAAGGTTGAAGTTAAACTGTGACTTACACGTGTTCAGCAGCTGTCTACCAGTAAGTGTTCAATTTTAAGTGAAATCCCAGAAAGCAACACACAACTTCCATGTCACCATCATGGTCATGTGACTTGTAATGAAATTATCAAGCATCTAAAGCACCAATGATTGTCTGATGTCACTTATACATTCTTGGTGGTGCCCCAATGGTTTGTGTAAAAACATGGTTACGTTTTGTTCTGGAAATAGCACATCTATTTGCAAAATATTCTCTAACATTATCAGTTTTATTTTGAAGGATCTGTCTTGTGTCATTGCTTTAATAAAAACATTGAAGTTAATTTTACTAGATTTTTAGATAAATATCGGTTTTGACTCTCAAATGGTGTCCCTTTTGCTTCATAAATGTGTTGCATCTTCAATGCTTTTTGGAAACTTTGAAAGGCTCCAACATCTAAGTCTCCCTTGGTTGGGTTCGAACAAGTTTTCAGTGGATAAACGAAATTTAGGGGGAGAATGAGAGGATGATGGAATTTTGATTTATGGTTGAATCACTCCTTTTAGTGTGAAAGGGCACCTCGGATCGGTGTGCTTCCTGTAGCTGGATGAGTTCTGGCAGCATCACTTCAGATTACAGCCAGCCTGAGCAGAGCTGAACAGATCTTAGGCCTCTCTCGCCTCTTAAAGCCCAGAGTTCTTGGCTGATTGCATTGTTTCCTATGTTTGTCGAGGGAAGAAAAATGCCATGCTCAGTGTAGAGAAGGAACAGGGTGTAGAGAGGATCCTTTCCATGAGAACGCCTCCTCCCTGAACTCACAGCTGAGCTCCAGACCCCGGGCCCCAGATAAATAGGGCTTTTGTTCACCATTCAATGGCATTAGGCATGGGCTTCCTATGGGGGTCACTAGCAATGCTTTTGAGAGGGCAGAAGGAGAAGCTGAAAAAGAACAGCACATCTAGACCATGGGCTACCAGGAGATCTGCGTCTAGATGGGTTTGACTAAATGATTGCACAGATATAAATGAACATGACAATCCAAGAACCCTAGTCGAGGTTCATTCAAATCCCTGATCGGACTCTGATCTGAACAAGTGATGGCTAAAGTTTGGACACAGTGCCGTTTAAAACATTTTTTTAATATGTTGTCAATGTCAATATGAGTAAAATAAAAAATTACCATGTCTCCATGATTTTCCTAAGCTGTGAGCTGTCTTATACGCTACTATGGTAAACAGTCTGGTTGCTATGGAGGGATCAGCAACATAATAATGTTCCTCATGTCAATATGGCATATCGGTTGCTATGTTAACCAGTCTGGTTGCTATGGAGGGGTTAGTGACATAATATAACATTCCACCTGTCAATACAAGGAAAACAAAGCAACCCCCATATATCTAGGATTTTCCTTAAGCGGAGATAGAGATATGCCATATTGGTTGCTATGGAGGGGTCAGTGACATAATGTTTTCTCATTAATTTTCAATGGCCATGTCAATGTTGACCTTTGACTCCTGCTAGAGCTTAGGGTTCATATAATTTTGCACAATACTTGGTATGTTCTTGCCCAGACCGATGACCTGAAGTGTGGTCAGTTTGAAGTTTCCATTAGTTTGTCAGGTTGACTTACAGCTTTACAACATCCGAAACAATAATAGAAAAGCCAGTATAATAATACGTTTAATGCAATAATAACATACTAAATGAATTTGACGTTTACCAGATCAAACCCTTTCCATGTAAATTCGATAGCTCCCTTTATCGTCTATTTGCAACATCTCGAGGCTACCTCCATCACTCTCTTGTTAACCAACTGAGTAGAGGATGACATTTGTCGGAATTTCCCGCAGGTCTCGTGATTCCTCTGGGATTCCTGTAGGATGGGATAAACTTTTGTTTTTAATCTCGTGATTGGGATTGGACGGGAATAAAAATCAACGGGAGCTGGAACACCATTAATAGATTATAATTTTCTGTGTTAAACAACCAAATGAGATGCAGCGATTTTCCGCGTCAAAATATGGAAGTCCAAATAACAGCAACAGAAGTTAACCCTTTAACATTGAAGCTGTCACCGGTGAAACAGAATTGTCGCCTGGAGCGCAGTGACAGATGAGTGATTGATTTCCTGTAATCACTTTAGCTGTGTTTTAGTGGAGATTTCATTGTAAATATTATATTTTATATTGTATATAATAGTATAACCATTGTCTTAGTTGTAGCAATAGGTTTATTAGTGTTAGATTGAACTGTTTTTTACCGTGTTCTGTTCGTCATTCTTCTTCCGCATTCGCGCACATGCGTCTTTTCTTCCTAATTTCCTCTCATTCTTTTGTTTTTGGAAAGTGTTAGATTTCAGTGCCAAAACACTTGTAAATAGTGAAAGAAGATGTTTATACGATCGTTGAGAGCCCCTGTGAGTTTTGTGAATCACAAGCAGCAACAGCAGGGGGCGTGTCACCGTCTCAATCACAGTCATATGTAGTTTTTATACACAGGGTTTATTCCAAACGTTTTTCAATATATAGTGTCATTTTTGATATTATATAAATTGACTTTATATATTATTGCTTAAAAACTGCTCATGCTCCTGATTCCAACAACATATTGCTTCATTAATTTATTTTTATCTTTTGCTAATTAAATCTTTTTCTAATTTTTGTATAGAAACACAAGGGTTTCTTTTGGACAAATCTAATCTGATGTAATATATTTATAGAGATTTTTTTGTGCTGTGTCTTCAGCTGGATAGGAACTCTAAAATATTACACAGCTGAACAAAAAAACACCTGGACATTTGTAAATAAAACAATCTGTAAAATTGACACTGAAAGGCGTATTCAGATAAAACTTTTTGAGTTGATGCACGATAGGTTGAGGTTAATTTCTGTAATCTCATAAATCTTGTTGCTGTGCATTTATAGTTGTTTATAAAGAGAAAATCCTTTTTTATGTTATTACACACTGTTCTGAGCATTTATTTATTTATTTATTATTATTATTATTTTTTTTTAAAGTTTATTTTTTGGCCATAGCCAACGGATAGGACAGTGGAGAGTGACAGGAAGAGAGGAGAAGAGAGAATGGGGTGGAATGGGAAAGACAACGGGTTCGGGATTAGAACTCGCGTCAGCCGTGTGCAACCGCACACATGTGTATATAAAAATAACAAAAATTTGCCAGAATTTGAAAGTTGTATTTCCTCTGAAAAGAAAAATGGTACAAACAGTATTTTCTTGGGGTTTGGTTCTTTCAACTAAGATCTCTTTTCTAAGAATAACATGACCAAATATGGAAACACTCCCCGTGCGTAAAAGCAGTCCTCTCCACGCTCCGTGTCCTGTGATTCGTCGGGGATCCTGTCCGTCTCAAAAGGGTGGATATCATTAGATTCTACAGATTCAAAGCTTTCCAGCGAGGTATAGAGTTCCCGGATTGGACAAACGGTCGAGGGGTGGGCACACAGGGGAGTTACAAGGTTGGAAGCGGCATAATCAGGAGCTTACGCATGGTGCATGGAGACAGCGTAAAGGGGCTTCTACCCCCCTTTTACATCGTTTCTTTAGGAGTTTTTTTTGGTGAAATCATGTCCCGTAAGCAAGAAAAGAAGACCATGAACGTAGCGGAAGCTTTGGACAAGATTTTTTCCATATTTCAATTATTGTGCCAAACTGTGCCAAAATGGATTACGCCTGAACTTTGTTCAATCAAAACCTGTACAGAATATTAGTTTCTTGTAGTATGAACACCAAACTTGCTACAGATGTCCTTCACATGTAGTGGTTACAATTGATTTTGTTTATTTGTTTGTTTACTAGTAAAATAAGGAGATATTAGAGGAAACATGAAATCATTTTTTTGCCAATTCAACATCATTTACTAGAGTGTTTTTGACTGTCAAATTAACTCATCTACACCACCCCCCAAGAACCTATCTTCATTTTGATACCAAGATTTGCAGTTTAGACCTTGTAAAAGCTGAGAAATTCCTTATTAAGTGAAGGTGTAGGATTTTCAGAAAATAGGCCTTAGGGCTTAAGAGGTTAAGCTAGTCATACCTTGTCCCAGGTGATTTTGTCTGAGTTTTCCCCCACTTGGGGGTATAGCACATATCTAGAGAGCTTGTTTTTTATGTTCGTACCCACCACTGTATGCTCAACTATAACCCTGGCCCTGGTGGGGAACTCAGGTGGGGAACTGAAATGTGGTTTTAGGATTAGAATGAAAGGATTAGTTCATTCACATTTAATCGCAATTTCAAAAAAATAATGTACTCCTTGATAAATGACAATTTATATTATAAAGAATGTTGGGTTGTTAATTTGTATACTTCAAATGTGCATTTTATATTTCCCTTTATTTCTCTTTACATGAGAATAAACTCACGAGTGAGAGAAAAAGGAAAATTTATTACAAATACCAAAGGGCAAAGGAAACATTAGGGGATTAAACCTGAAAAACTAGACTTTCTTCAGGAGAGAGACAACTATAACTAAATTAAGCAGAAACAAACAACAGAAAGAACTGGTATGATATAAAAAAAGAACCTTTCAGACGCACAACTATGCACATAAACCCATGCCATAGTGAGTCAGACGCAGAAAATAAATAGTTCAGGCAATATTTACGAGACAGAGAATACAAATAAGAGAAAATAGGTGGAGCAGGTGGAAACAATCAGGAGAAAAGAAAGTGCCAAAGTACAAACAGGAGTTAGGAGTCCCACGACCACACTATGAAAAAAAATTTACATGAATGGAATCGCATACGCCAATGAGAAAGCGGTAGTTCCTGCCTAAGCTGTGCGAATCCGGCTTCTGCTCCAACTGAAAGTTCAGCTGGGAGGAGCTTTGACCTGCAATCTCGGGTCACGTGATTCGCTGTGAGCATCCACATTGCCGAGGTCAGGCCGTGAGCTTTTTTGATTACTCAGTATGCAGCAGATGTACATCTATAGGAAGTCAGTGTTGCTTTAAAGAAGATTCGAGAGCATCCTGTTGTAATTTAGACGAGTTTTATAGTTAATTGTTTATTTTTTAAAATAACGCTGATTTGTGGCCGACGCAACTGGCTTCAGTTCAGGAGTAGTGTGACCACCCCAGAACAGAGGGGAAAATCAAAGCCTTTTTAATATTTAAAGGGTGGAGCGAAGAGAAAGAGAGAGAGAGTGAAAGCTAGGGAATAATAAGAGAAAAAAGTAACAATTTATCAAGTGACTTCGTTCACAAAACAACTATTGTTTTTTTTTTCATCTGAAAAAAATCGTCGGAAATCAAAATATTTTAATTGGGGTTTTGGTTTCAGCTAATCTTCAATAAATTGTACCCACTTAAAATATTTAGATGCTTAAACACATAATTCCAACAAAATTATTGAGACAAAACATAATCACAGCATTGATATAAGCTTAATATCTGACTGCCATCTTGGAATGCTTGCTATCATTTAAGAGAACTGGGCTCTCGTTTATTCTCTTTAAATACCCCATTACCACTTTAGAAACTTAGGTAATGCACCGTGTTTAGCTAGAAGAATTTTCCGAGCTGTTTTATCCTCCACATTGTTTTGCAGATTGCTTGCTATTATACGAGAGAAAAAAGGCTCCCTGTGGTCGACGTCTATAAGGTTTTGGAGCTAACGTTTTGCCATTTTTTTCTCAACCCAGCAGAACGATGCCATTGTCGGAGCAATTTGTTGCCACTCAGTGCATTTTGACAATGAGAAGTGTACTGAGCTTCTGAAGGAACCTCCTGGAAAGGCTGGTGGAAACTCTCCTGGGTGGACCGACTCCATTTTGACGGCCCACCTAGATCTTAACCAGGGAAGGCAAAAAAAAAATAAACACTTTCCTCAATCGAGCCTTCAATGCTAGCTGCAAAATAGCTTATTCTTCCAGTCACCATGGCGACAATTAACAGTGTTTCAAGGACTTTTGTTCCCAGCCTTCTTGAACAGATTTTTCCCTCCTCCTTTTTTCAGCGCAAAGTGATTTTTCACGAAACAGGAAAAGCGGCGTCTATTTTGCATAAACAGTAAGGAATCACATCCAAATGGAAGCTGCGGGTTTTCTCCTCCTTTTAAAGTAAATATGTAGCTTTTTACTTCCTGCTCTTTGAGAGTTTGGCTTGTGCTGCTCAGCTGCTCTGGGTTTCCATCAATGGGCCTTTTTTTCTTCTCCTCTCTAATGCTTCCTCCCCACGTTGCCGTCTACAGCGAATTACAGACATCAAGGATGCTGGCAAGATATGAAAAGGCCTCAAACTGATTAAGTAATTATCAGTTTCCCCAGCTTCATTCAGAACTGTATCACCAGAGCAGATCAAATTTCAGATTTTGTACCTCTGAGTCAATTTGTAACTCATCAGTGTTCGCTGAAGGTTTTTATGTGGCTGTTGCATATTCAGTTCCTTCTTAGATGGATTCCCGTTCCTTCGTGCTAAACATCTAATACACCAGCTTTGCTGCATAATCGAAGATAGTGGACTTTTTTTCTGTCTTCCTTCGCGGATTCATTTCAAGGCAAAAGAAAGATGTTATTAGTTCCTTTTTGATTCAGAGACAGTGGCGAATCTGTCATTGAGATGAGGGCTCGTCAGGAGGCCCAGAGCATCCTGTGAATTCTCATTTCAGCTCCTGACATGGGAACGTTTGCATAAAATGATTTGAATACGCCCCATCTCCGCCTCAGTTCAGAGAGCCGTACTTCTGTTGTCTCAACAAGTTACAGAGCCAGAACAAACTTTAATTTAATGGATAAGATGAATCTGCAAAACCGCATTAAGTGTGTTCATGTGTGACTGCATTTTTGCTGACATTTCCAGACTCGTGTTCATTAATATGTGAGATGAATTAAACGAACAAGGACTTGTTGATCTTTCTTCTCTTTTGAAGCCATCTTGGCTCACTATTGCAGCTATTAACACGACTTTTAAAGGTTCTGACTGCCTCCATCAAGTGATCCTAAACACAGTTACTTCTGTGCATCGTTTTTTTTTTTTCCAAAAGGCCAAATTTCATTAATTTGAGTAAAAATTTGTTTACTTTAGCACCCAAGTGGTTTGAGGAAAATCAAAATGTCCTGTTACAAACTTTCATAAAGCAACTCAAAGTCATACAAACATAAAAATTTCAAATCCAGAATTGAATATTTTATCCTCCCGATATATAGGATTTTGTGAAAAAACAAAGGGACTCAGAGTTATCGCAGGGAATCAAGTGGCTGGTTCCAGAACATATCGATAAAACAGTGTCAGAACCCATACGCAGATATTGGACTCACTGCTCCGAACCGCAGAGTTATCCGCTGCCCAATTCAAGTGAGTCTGTGTCCGTGATCAGCAGGAAAATGGGGAACTAAAAACAAAAGTGAACTTTCTCGAGATATTTCACGAATTAGGAACACCAACACGAAACCAAGCACATACGCGGACAGTACCGAAACCGAAAGGGATGGAGAGAGTGCTACTGAGAAGGCATCATGGGTATTATCTGTGCTATGACAAAAGTTAACAAAATGGAAACTGCTGTTCGGAAACGAAAGCTAAAGGAAAGACATCGTTGCTTCTCCTCTAACAGTTTCCACGTTATAAAACCATATAAACACTTAATGTTTCACTTGATTTAAAACTGATTTAAAGCTTTTTTTTTGTTTTGTGTGAAAATTATCAAAATTTAGCACCTTATACCTTTGTCTGTCAATAATTTAAGAGAATTTTCATAACGTGAAACATTTGTATCGCGAATCACTGTTTTGTGTTTTTGAGCTTTTCAAATGTGAAAAAAAATACACTTCAGATCTGGCACCAATTTGGGGGAACATTTTTTTCTGTATTTTAATTTATTCTGCATTACGATTAGCTTTTTATTAAATTCTTACAAGTGGTAAAAAGAATACTGAAATATCATACCAAGTAAAAGTGCTATTGCTTGTCAAAAAGAGTAAAAGGGGTAGAGTAATGGTAGAGTAATAGTTGCTGTTCTAAACGTTTTAAAGTCAAAATGTTAAGTTAAACATGACTGGGTTATACTGGGTCACAGCTGGCCTCCTGCCTGTTGCTTGTTGGTGATCTTTTGTCCTTCTGCCCCCTTCTTTCCTCTGCCCTCTTCTGCTCTCACTCACAGGCATGTAAACACCAAATGGTTATCTAATCATCCAATCAGATCATTCTAAGCTAACTTGTGTTTTCCAGAATGGGCCACAAATTCATTGGTGATGGTAACACACTTCTCTACCAAAATCAAAAATTTTGAAGCTCATTGATTCTAGGTCTTGTTCTAGAGCAATTGAATGAAATTATGCTAATTATTTTACCCACAATACCACTCAAAGTATGAGAAAAAGTAGCTCTAAAGCTGCTAAAGAGTAGTGAGTATTACACTGTATTTCTCCTTATTTCCTACAAATTAAAAATGTAGCTCACATTAATCATTTTCTTAATAGCGTTTCTAAGCAAGATAGAAATAGAGAAGAGGTAAAGAAAGAAAGAAAAAGAAACAGATATAAAGAGTAAGAGGGATAGAGATGGAAAAGAGAGAGAATGAGAGGGAGAGAAAAGGGAGAGCATGAAAGAAGAGACGGATAGATGGCATGAAGAGAGAGAGTGTTAAAGGACAAAGAGAAGAGAGAAAGAGAGGGTGAAATAGAAGAGAGACTGAAAAGAGAGAGAAAGTGAGAGAGAGAAAGAGTTAGAGAACAATAGATAGAAATACAGGAGAATGAAATTAAAAGCAAATAAAGAGAGAAAGAGAAAGAAATAGATATAAAGAGTAAGAGGGAGAGAGACAGAAAAGAAAGAGAATGAGAGGGAAAGAGAAGGGAGAGCATGAAAGAAGAGACGGCATGAAGAGAGAGTGCTAAAAGACAAAGAGAAGAGAGGAAAAAGAAAGAAGAGAGATAAAAAGAGGGTGAAATATAAGACAGATTGAAAAGAGACACAAAGTAAGAGACTGAAAGAGTTAGAGAACAAAAGATAGAAATACAGGAGTAAGAGATTGAAAGCAAAGAAAGGGAGACAGAGAAAGAAACAGATAGAAAAAGTAAAGGGGAGAGAGACGGAAAAGAGAGAGAATGAGAGGGAAAGAAAAGGGAGAGCATGAAAGAAGAGACTGATAGATGGCATGAAGAAAAAGAAAGCTAATAGGACAGAGAGAAGAGAGGAGCAAGAGTGAAATAGAACGAGAGAGAAAAAGAGTGAAATAGATTGCAGGATGGTAGAAAGACAGAATAAAGTTGCATAACTGCAACATAAATAAACATTCAACTATTTTCCTTGCAATTGAAATGATAAAAGAAAAGAAATGAACTTTTCTTGTTCTATTGACAGGTGCCAATCACATTAGAGAAAATACATTTAAAACAATATTAATAAAGTAGTTAAAGCAGGTTAAAGAAAAGGAATGCAGTAAAGGTACAGAACTAGAAATGTCCTCTAGTAAAAGTAGACATTTTTAAATCTACTCACTAAATTACAATTTCTGAAAAAAAAACTACTCCCTTACAGTAATTTGAATATTTGTAATTTGTTACTTTACACAACCGATTCTTAGTGAAAGTTTACAAATATTTACAGTCCGGGTGCTAATTTTATGTTGTCAGAGGAGAGGGAACGAATCCAAACGTAAGTGCTGAGAGAAACAAATGATTTATTGAACAAATAAAGGAATGCAAACACAAAAGCCCACGATGGGAAAACCTACAATAACTAAAAACTACTCCAAAGAAGTCAACTGAAGATGATTACAGAACTCAAACAATACATACAGTAGATGAAGGGGGGAACAACGAGCACAGAACTGACGATCACGAGCTGAATGAACATAATGGTCCTGTGCTGCTCGACTGCATCTTCAGGGAACGTCATTGCATTAACATTTCACCCTGCTGAGAAGCCTTTACAGCTATACAGCCCTGTCTGGTTTGAGGCTAAATTAAAGACCAGCATCTATTTCAGCCAGCTTGGACCAGGCAAGCTTTTAACCACCATGCATGACTACAAAGTTTTGAACCTGAGCGATGCAAATCCAATTCTCACAACAAGAAAGTGACTTGAGGACCAAACGTTAGTGATGCCCGGCAGTAAGGTTACCACGATGCTTCTGCTCCTCATCACTTTCACATTGTAATTACCAAAGCGGCCTTCCCCTCCCTCTGCATTCTTCATCAATAACCTGCCATTTTTTAAAGCAGCGGAAGGACTTAAAATCAATATTTGCTGTCAACAAACAAATTGTGTAATGTCTTTGCTTTAAGCGGAGCGTCTTTAGTTTGGCGGCCACTATTAAAAAGCGAAAGGGATGAATGATTTAAAAGGATGTGTGATAGCATCTCCATCAAAACAAACGACAGTGAAAAATGAGCACTGGCCGGATGACAGCCAGGGAAGGAGGAAAAACATCACATTTAAATATTTAAATGCGCATCCGCCATAATGATAAATGACAACCGAAAACCAGAATCAAGTAGCTATTGATGCAGAAAATGAAATGGGAGAGAGAGTGAGAAAGAGATGGAGAGAGAGAGGGGGAACGGCTGAAAATGTTAAATAAATAGTGTTGAATCACATAATTTTCAGCTTTTACTTTATTTTAGCTCAGCTTTTGAACACAAACGACAAACCAGTCTTTTAATAGCGTCCAGCTCGAGCATCATGGCATATCTTTTAAATACGTTCAGTAGGAGATTGGCTCATTTATAATGGCTCTCTGAAAAGAGCAAAATTTCATAGTGTTTGCCTGTTGTGTCTCCACAGGGGAATAGTGTGGAGATGACCATGTGGCTTCCTAAGAAAACACATCTTCTGGGTTGGTCTGAATCTCTGAAGAGAAGCGGTTCTGAGCTTCCGGCTGATTTTGACCAGCGCCTCACAGCCCTGAAGAGTAAATGGGAGCAGCTTGAGGTTTGTGTCACTCTCTGATGTACTTCTTTTAAAAAGAAAATAAAAAAGAAAACTTATCAAGGCAACCTACTAACTTTAGGAAATCTCTCCCTGCACTGGTGTGTGTGTGCCAATCACAGAGGCTGTTTTGAATTCGACCTGGTCTATCTATTGTTTAATTTTGATTTCAAATATAATGTTTAGGTTTCAAAAAGATGATTAGCCTTGATATTTTTGGTTTTTAAAAAAGTTCTTACAAGGTAATTCAAATAAAATGTGACAAAAAGTGTGATCTTTGTTCAGTTTCATTTTATAGACCCCAAATCATTACCATCAGTGCCATCTAGAGGTGAAAAGATGGCATAACCCTTTTGAATTACAAGACCTGTGATATGGCTTGTGTTTGTAAATGTTCTGGCAGAAAAAGGCCACAATGGAACAAAAAGTGTTTGCTTGTTTTTTTTTTATATACAATTTACACCTTGTTTTGATCTTGTCTGAGATTAGTATTTTTTTTCCTGAAATCTGATTTTTATTATAAAACGTTAAAACTGTTAGGCATTTTTGCAAATTTTGTAAGAATATTACAATTTACTACTCAGAATAGTTTTGTTTATGTTTTGTTTAATTTAAGGTTTGTTGTGGAATTTTAAGGTTTCATTTTGTAATTTAATGAAAATATATTTCTAAAAAAAGGGTTGTTCTAAAAATTATATCAAGCATTGGCACAAAAAACTTTCAGTAATTTATTGGAGCAAATTATAAAGAAAAGAAAATACAAAACCCAAAAGGGACTGAACTTCTAAGTGTTTCTTTTTGTTAGGAGAACTTCCTCAAAGGTGGTAAAAGGGGTAAGAGAACAACTCAAATGGGCACACACGCGCACACACGCACGCACACACACACACACACGCACACACACAAGGAGTCAACTGTGTTGAATTTATTAACACAAACACCTTTGACGGGGCAAAACCTCAAATAAACGCAACTGGAAAACAAGCTAAAGCTAACTTGGAAAACACACAGAGAAATAGCTAAACACGATTAGTAGGAGGAGACACGAGGAGATCTACCAGCAAGGGCTGGGAAGGACAGCAGTGCAGATCAGACTGAGGGAACACAAAGATAAGAGCTGGGCAGAAGGTTTGCCAGAGCTCAGGATCTTCAGGAACAACCTGACACTAGCACCAACAAGACAGAACCACAATCAACACAGGACTTTCATACACAATGAACCCGCACAGGGAGGAGGGAGCAAGGGCCTTAAGAAGGGAGCAGGGTAACGAGGGAACAAGTAAGAGGAGCAAAATAAAAGGGACAGCGACCAGGAGGAAGAACCTAACAATTTTTAAACAGATCTAAGTTATCTGAACAAATGTAAGCTACTTTCTGAACAAGTTACAAAAGTAATGTGTTAAAGTAACATATTACTTTTTCCTGTACCGCAGTAGTGTGAGGCATTACTACAAAAATTCAGTTATGTTTTACTCTTAATAAACTTTTCACCCGCAAGACATTAAAAAAAAAATAGCACAAGTAAGTTCTCTGTCCTTTTCCTGATTTGAGAATATATATGTGAACTTTTTGGCAAAAAACATTTGTGAGATGGACAAGAGATACAGACAAGAAGAAAGTTAGTGTCAAAGGCAGTGCTTTAGTGCTTCCCTAGCGCTGAGAACATTCCGGTACGCTCAGGGGCGGATGTAGTTCAGGCAGAAAATATCCCCGCACTTTTTCAAAAGGCACTACATGTCCCCTCCGGTTTTTACAAAATTATACATGATCTGGACTCTGGTGATGGCAAAGACGAGAGCTGCACTGCTCTCTTGCTTTCTCAAACGATCTCTCAAGCTGAAGTTTCTTTCCCTCGGTCGTTCTAAGTTCATCTATTAGTTTCTGCGACTCAATGCTAACGCGTGATTGGCTGATCCCGCTGTCACTCCATTTTAGTGACGTCACCAGGCAGCAGAGTTTGGTTATCCGCGCGCTGGTGCTACCATTCTGGATGTCTGTTTTGCTTAAGTCCCGTTAAGATTTTGATAACCTACAATAATAAATAACTGTCTAGAAAACTGTCTAAAAAATGCAGATTTGCTTTTTGGTTGTTTAGATTTGTTATTTTCATGTGTGTTGAAAGGTAGCAGCAAAAAAACACCACCAATACGTTTGTGGATGGAAACGATAAATTATAAATAAATTCTGCATTATAATTCAGACACTGAGAATAATCCTTAAATTATAACTATATGTATTTTCTTTTTTATATTAGAAATGAACACCATTGATGGAAAATCTTACTTTACCATTCATGGGTCTCTTCACAGTGAAATGACCCAAATAATTGACCCTTTCCCTGATAAACAGAACAAACTCCCAGATCCCCCGCCTTACCCAAGCAAAACTTTGATTCCGATTTTTTTTAAAAACCAGAGACGAGTCACATATTAGTCGCAATCAAACTCTAATTATCCAGAGGAGCAATATTCTCCGGAACATGGCTACAGCAAACTTCCTGTCTGGCACGAGAGAGTGTGTGAGACACGGATTGGCGTTGAGTGGCGTCTGCTTAGGACGCGTGCGACAGGAATAAAGCGTCAGCGGTGCAGAGAGTTCAATCTGAGCATTATGCCGTCTCAATTGCATATTAAACAAGCCTATCAAGTCAGCCATTGGCATCTGCTGTGCTGACACAAATTGTGAATTAAATGAAATTGATGTCCCCTGTCGTATATATTTATGAAGACAGACCATTCTCTGAAGTATTCAGCTGCTTATGAAGAATTTATGATTGCAAACTGTTCACCAACAGAATAAAGTGGCAATAAATTTCAGTTTTTTTGCAGCCTGACCCTCCAAGGGCATCGTCTTCACCTCCCGTGGAGGCAGTTGTTACTCAGAGAAAACAACGGCAAATCATCTGTATGCAGATGAGAGCGAAGAACAGAGAAATGAGAGAGAGAGAAAGAAAGGGAGTGAGAGAACTCAAGAGGTCATGTTCCTCCCAGTTTTAAATTCGTAATCTTTATTTAATGTAGTTTAATATCATCAACAGTGGTAGTTAACTCACTAAAATGTAATTGAATTGAAAGTACACTGTGTAATAATTCACCACTAGATGCTGCTACAGGAGTTGGCTCCAAGAGATTGATGAAAACTTGTAAAGTTTGACAAAAAAAGTTAGGGGGAAAAAAATTGAAAAGTTAAGAAAAGTCCTTTAACCTCAATGTTTGCAGATTAACATAAAACAATGATAGAATTGAATAAAAGATCTTCTGTAAATTTAATTCAGGAAAATGTTTATTTTAACTGAGGAAAACGTTAGGACACCCTAAGAGCTAGTGTTACCCCCTTTGGCTGAAATAACGGAGGAACATTTTCCCAACTACTCTCTGCTGAATTTTTTCAGCTGTTCAAGCCCATTTCAAGTCACCCACAGCATCTCAATGGGATTAAATCCTCATTTTGAGCAATTCTTTGGTTGATTTATTGGTATTTTGGGTTATTGTCATGTTGCATGCCTCAGTTCTACTTCAACTGTAACGTTCTGGTCCCAGATGTTCATCAAGTTACCTCTGATACGCAGTAGAATAAACGGAGGATTCAATGATAGTAAGCTGGCAAGGATCTCCTGCAGCAAGCAGCTCCAAACCATCACACTTCCACTACCACGCTTCACAGTTGTCACACAGCATGTCCTCTTTTCTAGTGTACAAAAAGTTCAACTTCCCACTCATCCATCCAAAGAACATAATTCCAGAAGTCCTGATCTTTGTCAATGTTGTCTCTGGCAAACTTCAATGTTGTGCTTCTTGCACACCTCACGTGGAAGTTAAATGTGTGCAGTCTCTTTCTATTGTAGATGCATCTCTTTCACGTCAGCTGTAGCCGGAGTCTTTTGTAGGTCCCGTGATTACATTTCAGGGCATTTGGGGACCTCTTTTAGAATTTAGCTGGGACGACCAAGCCTGGGCATGCAGGCAGCTGTTTTTAAAGTATTCCTTTCATTTCTAGACCATTTTCCAGAGAGTGGAACGACTGATTTCAAAATCTATAGTGTTCCTTTTTAATTACTTTTCAAACTCTTAGGTCAGCTGTAATTCTTTTTCTGAAGGACTCAGGGAGCTCTTTGGTTTATACTAAGAAATGATCTACTAATCATTGTGTGCCTGGCGTGATTGGGCCATTGGAAGTGAGGGTGTCTTATCTTTTCCTTAGCTAGAATATGCTTTTTGTAGAATTTACAGAAGATCTTGAAAAGTCTTTAATTTAGTTTTAGTTGTTTAGTTTGAAAAGTTTTTTCCATGAACTCTATTCCGATTGTTAAAATCAAACCAAGGCCACTTTGAGATGTGCTCCTATACCAGATATGTATGTGAACTCTCAGATATCTGACTTATTTCACGGAAAGGTCACAATTCTTTTGAAGGAGGTTACCTAGAAAACAACAAGGATGGACAACAAAGTGGAATGACATGGGTCGGAGGTGATGATTATTCTCCCATGAGAGCGATACAGAGAGCCGCTCACAGGCGAAATCCAACATTCTCTGATCAGAGAGGAACAGTGGCACACGTGTCAGTGTTTAGTGATATGTGCACATGTGTCACTGGAGGGCACTCATTTGGTAACACATGAGATAAAAGGCAGTCATAAACTTTTTTTTTTTGTATTAGCGGAGATTTGGCAGCTACCAGAGCTGGGACCAAGTCCAACCTGACAATCTTTGTGCTCCGCTGTGGAAAGATACAATTCAGGAGATGCATGTCAGACTCTAGTGTAGGGGTCTGTGTCTACACGGGGGCTGCAGCCATGAGAAGGCATAATAGCAAAGTATTCTTTCAGGGTTTAATATAACAATATGTAATAATGATAAAAAATGATTAAATATCATAAAAAAATATTTTAATGTTTATTATTGTACTGTAAAGTTGAGCACTGTAACACCAGTGTCAATTTGAATCTGCTCACTACTGACACCAGCTTCAAGTGGCGAGTCAGTGAACTGCAGTTTCACTCACTGAATTATAACTTAATGTGTGATATGAAAAAAAAAACATTTCGGTCACTTCCTGTTACCTATCTGGTGGGAAAATGGGAGGTTTCCACCTGGTTGGAACACATCTGCGCAGCGCAAAGTAAATCTCTAACTTGACTTTCACTGGTTGGCCATTCTCAGCGGCACTGCAAATGCCAGCAGCGTGCATTCACTACACGCTTTGAACCACATTACCCAACATTCTCTACTCTTTTGAATTTTGGTAGCAGCAATATTGGATTTGCTGGATTTTACTAATTTGCTTTTACGGTTTATACCTTTCTGCTATAAAAACAGTTTATATACAGGTATACACTATTATAGAAAATTATAAACCATAAAAAGCAAATCAGTAAAATTTTAATTCAGTAATTTAAATCGGAATATTTATGGTTCATAGCCATCTTTTATACAGTTCAGATCTAATTTTAAGGTTTAAATTGGAATAATTAGTGTTAATTACAATTTTTTACAGCTCAGAACTGACTATTTTAGATACTTTGGTTGTAATAATAGCAGTAATAAGCTGTGGTTGCCAAAACTTTACCATCAAATATACACTATTTGTTAGTGATTATATGCTAAATTAAGTTTATAGCTGTCTAAATGCATGTGATCCCATGGGAGTCCAAACACAGATTTTATAAAAATTAAAATACAGTCATTTCTAAATTTTACGACAATAAACTGTGTATTCAAGTTTTATTCTGTAGTTTTTTTTATTTTTACAGTGAAAAAGATACATTATGTTTTTTATTTAATTATTGTATGTAGTTTTAGAAACAATACAAGAATAAAACATAAACAAAAGTAATTACATCACTTCAACTCTCAGGAAAAGCCTGTGTGTAAAAATGTGTGTTGGAAAAGTGCAGATTTTTGCTACAAGATTAATGTGAAGAAGTCTAAAGGGTGAAAACCTAAACGGATAACATGCTTTTACTCATTTCCACACAATCCCTCTGCATTAGTGTTGCGCGGAGCAGGTAATTTTCACACACCAGCTAAAACATTTCCGGTTAGTGAGTCCAGTGTCCATGATCCTTTATCTGCTTCGAACACAGATGTGTTAATAAAAGCTAAAGTCTGCAGACTGAACTGCTAAAAACATCACTTTATTATTGCGTCATAATCACATCTGTTTCCATTTTAACGTCCAGACACATAAAGCCTGAGCTATGAAGGCAGCCAGTGCACTTATTAATTGGATAATGGTTTGTATTGTGGTTACAATTGGTATCTCGGTTTACGAGGTTCAACATGACTCTAAAATGTGATTCCAGGCAGGTGGGAACACACACAGCCGCTCAGCGTGGTTCTCCATTCTCTTGCCGGCAGTCGGGAAATTGTTCAGTGAAGCCTATTTTGGAAATCATTGGTGTGTTTTTTGCAGCTGATTGTTTGCTCTATTCAAAAAAAGACTTGAATGCAGCTGAAAAATGGCACTTTGTGTGATAAGATTTGAACCTCATCAGAGGAGGCTAGGATCCGACTCGAAGCTGCTTTTGTCTCATGAGTTTTTCCAGCTAAACAGATTTAAAAAATTTAGTGGTTAGTGGTTAAATTATATGTTTCATAGTAAAAGCATTTATTTGAGAATTTATTTTGAAAATCAGACACAATATTAAATTATTTTCAAATTTGTCAGATAGTGTTAAATTTGTGTAAAAATTTGGTTTCACATTTGGTTAAATACGCATTAATAATATAAAATAGATAAAATATTATTTAATAACATTTGTAAGATGTATTATTTGGTAAATAAAGTCAGTTATAAAACGTAGCATTTTATAATTTACTGTCACAGTTTCCTGCCTTTTCTTCTCATTTTGCTTATTTCTCAACGTTCTCCCATTTCTCTGTGGTCTTTTGGCTTAAAACTAAACATTAAATGTATAATTGGCTTGCCACATCCATCCGGATTTTTCCGTTCTGCGTCTTTCTTCTCTTTATTGTCTTCGTGCGCTTCCCTGATCATTTCCACCCGTTCAGTTGTTGGCACATCATTTGTCCCGGTGTTTTCTGAATCTTTAAGCTCCTGCATTTGAGTTCTCTGTCTCGAGTTCCTGCCATTTACATTTGTAATATTCCTTAAATAATTATTTTCCTAAAAGTCTAATGTTTAATTTGAATCACGTTTGAAATAATTTACTGTAATCTAATAATTTGGTAATAAATAAAAGTAATTTTTATTTAATTTTTTTTTGTATCGTAATTGTATAATATTACAATACTAAAAAATAATCATAGAAATATGTTACTTCAGATTTTTTCTTTTAAATTATAGTTTGATATCACATTTATTTTATTTTATATAAAAAATAATAATATATCAAGGTATTTAGTTTTATATTTTAAAATTAATATTCCAGTAATAAGTAAAAAAAATAATATGAAAGTAAATTGTAATATTATATTTTTATTTTTGAAAATGCTCATTTAAATGATAATAATAATTGTAAAGTTTACAATTTAATTTATTCACATATGTAATATTAGAATGTATTTAAAAATAATGATTTGCTTTTGTGTTTATTTGATTCATACAGTGTTTTATGCATTCATGCTTTTACATTTTTTATTGATTTCTTTTAAATTAGTAAGAGTAAAATAAATGTGTGATTTATAATTAATCGGTTAATGAATTAAAATGGGTTGTTAATTAAAAAGCCAAGTTAACAGTAGCGTACCATTCCTAATATAACAGTAAACCGTGTTCATCTGAACAATTGTTTTATGTTTCTGTGTGTCTCTGTGCAATCAGAAAGCTCTGCTGCAGCATGTGGAGTCTGAAGAGGTCCACAAGAGTCAGATGGAGCTTCTGTCTCCAGATACCAGCAGGATGGTGAAGCAGCTCCAGAGCCGAATCAAGGAGCTGAAGGGCTGGCTGAGAGAAACTGAGCTCTTCATCTTCAATCTCAATCTCAGACCGGACGCAGATGACACTGAGGAGCCACAGCAGGAGTCGCAGACCCGCAAACAACTCCATCAGTTCAAGGTGAGGAGAGAGGGGGAGTGAGACAGAAAGAGAGAGAGTCTCTTTCTTACTTTTTCATTGTCACAACTGAACCTCTGCAGTCCCACATTAGTCTGAATTAACAACTACGTAAAAGTGTAGCTTTTGTGAAACACGACGTCATTGACAAACGGCAGGCATCATGTGAGGCAGACAGTAGATCAGAAACCGAGAGGAGTCCGCTTACTGAAACACAAATCCCCACAGCCTCAAAACTCCCTGCTTCTCTTGAGCCTTGCTGCAGGCTTCTAACCTCCTGACTGAAAATCTATATGAAATAATTATTTGAGTTCAAACCCTGAGAACCAGCTTAGGGTATTAATCAGGACGTGTCAAAACACAGGTAGCGGAGCTGATTACATCCACCTGCTGAGTGACACACACACGCGCGCGCACGCATGCACGCACCCATGCACGGTATGATCTCATGCAGCAAATCCTCCAGAAGAGTCAAGAGAGATTTAAACAATATATGATTAGTGATCAAATATGGGACAAAACTGTCATTCTCAAGATGCAGGATTAGGATATTAATAAATAATGAATATTAAAGTTATGATATTGAACAAGATTTACTATACTTCTATACTAGACATTATTACTATACTTTATATATCTTTAGAGATATTTTGGGGAGTTTTAAGGTTCATTTTGTGTAGAGAGAGGGGGGATTCAAACAGAGTGATGGTGTATATTATATTATATTATTAATTATTAGGGGTGTAATGATCTGCACTCTGCTCATTAAACGATACAAATGTCGATATTAGGTCTACGATACAATATATTTAACCACCTATTGGAACTGTTCAACAAACTTGACATTTTAAAAAAAATAAAATAAAATAAATGGAATGTAAAAATGTAAAAAAATGCTTTGAGACCAAGAAGTTAGGAAGGCTAGGGTATAGTTTGATTTGTATGAGAGCGTTTGATATCCTCCTTCCACTAGGGGGCAGTGTTAATGTGTGCAGTAAGGCTTTTTTTTTTATTCTAATTGTTGGAGAAAGCAAATTTTCTAATCTTTATCCTTTAAATTGTGAGTAAAGGATAATTGTCTCTTAGTAAATATTACATAAAACAAGAAGACAAGATACAGAAGTTGCAGAAGTGACTAGAAACAGAATCACTCCCAAGTAGCAAATACACTTTAGCTGCTAGAAGATATCTCCTAGTAGCTCCACGATACATATTGTGAAAATTGTGTATTGCAATATTTTGTGCCACTATATATTGTAACACCCCTATGTATCTTATGATATCACATCAGATTAGATAATAAATATGTATAATTAGATTATACATATTCATCATGCTCACTTTGTGCATTACACTTTTGTGTGGTGAACCATTATGTGCTGTGAACTCCAAGATGTCATTTCCAGAAATACATTGTTCCGGGTGAAACTCAAACATATTTGCGGTTTTCTTTTAGTTGTTCCCTTTTATTCACAACCACCCGAGAGACATTTCATTCATCCGTTTGTGAGGTATTTGAGAGCAGGTCCTCAGAGCGGGTCTCCAGAGTGCGGAAGATTTTTTGACTGGAGAGTCAGTGGTGGGGAGGAACTTGTGTCACAAAATGCAGATTTAATAAATATTTAATTACAAATTTACTTCAGTTAAATGTAAAATTTGTACATTATTGGTTGACAATTATTTATTGACTTTTCAAATCAACTTTTATACACCAAGATTAAACATTCTCACCGTTTTGTCTAGAAAACTCACCATTTTGAGTTGAATTGTGAAAATCCGAACACTGTGTCACTGGATGTCTTGATCATTGGTCAAACAATTGGTCCAAAACACAGTATTCAAGCTTTTTTTAAGTTCGTAAGACTCTCCGTCTGCGATCTGAAGTACAATCATGCCGGTGTGCAAGCCACAGAATGCTATGTAATGAAAAAATGCTCCGGAACACCGTGAGTCTACAGCTTGGAAGTAACACTGATGGTCCATGATTTTTAACGCACTGATGCATTGTATTCAAACAGTTGCTTCAAAGGGGTTAGAAATAGTTGGTCTAGATGCTGTCATCCCAGATCATTAGAGCTTGGGTGGTTTTACACTTTACTTTGTGTGCCGTAGAGCTGCATGCGCGAGTCCTGATGCCAATAAAACCCTCAAATATGAATGAGAAGTGCGACACTTCATGATGAAAAAATGCCTATGCTCACCCTTAAAATGTCATCCTAAAACGTCCATCTTTCACTGAATAAAACGCATTAAGTTCTTTACTTGCTTGGGGGGAGTGGAGTCGGCTAAAATTAGACTCTATTGTATCTTAACCTTCGCTGGTCAGACAGTTCAGAGTAGTTGGCTGCCAATTTCACTTCTTTCATTAATAACTGTCTTCTCTTTAATAGTGTGCCGTCATGATATTAAAACCCCAGGGATGGACACGTCCTGTCAGGCAGAGGAGAGCTGACGGCCACAGCATAGCAGCCGCGGTCATTAGTTAACAATCGTTTTACTCACAGAAGCTGGAAACCCACAGATAACACATCTCTCTGAATATTAGCTGGGCTTTAAATTCTTGATTGCTACCTAGACACCTTTTCTCATACACTTAGAACTTCGGAAGCATGCTGTGTTGGATTCTGATATGCTATATTTATAGAATTATAATAATATATTTTATTTAGGGTGCATTTCTGGGCACATATCACTTGAAGCAGCAATAAAATCAGATGTAATCAAAGAACGTAACTTTTTGTAAAGATCCTAAAAAAGATAATAGGGGGGGGGCTTTCAATGTCACATTTCATCTTGCAGCAGAACAAAACCTTGTGTAAAAGGTAACACTACATCACTTATGTAAAACATTCCAAACACATTATGGATGCATATAGCAACTTGTGATGGTCTTTAATTTACTTTTAACCCCTTAACATCCGCGGCCCGGACATCAACACTTAGTCAAGTCAAGTCAAGAAACCTTTTGTCCCACAATGGGGAAATTGCATTTTTGCAACGGTGTACAAAGAGTACTGTACTAATAAAAAGATATATAAATTATAAGATATAAATTATAAGATAGAGTGCCAATAAAAAGCTATAAACATTTTAAAATAGACTCAAAAATAAAACTGTAACTGTACATAGTGCATTCAGAGACTAAATAAATAATTTATTATACACTGTGGTGTGTGAGTATTGCATCCATCAGAAGTGTTTATTGTAGAGTCTGACAGCAGCAGGAAGGAAAGACCTTCTGTATCTCTCCTTCACACACCGAGGGTGGAGCAGTCTGCCACTGAAGCTGCTCTGCAGTGCTGATAGGGTGTCCTGCAGTGGGTGGGACTCATTGTCCAGCATGGAGGTCAGTTTGTCCAGGACCCTCCTGTCCGCCGAGAGCAGCCCAGGACAGAGCTGGACTTCCTGATGACTCGGTCTGACTTCCTGGAACGATCGCTCAATTGCACCCACTATTTTTAAGTAAAAATGGCCAAAACTTGAAATGGCCAAAACATAAGGGACAAAGAGAGGACAGAATATTGGGAACAAGAAACAAAGGGGAAATCCTAACATCAGGCTCATGGTATTGGTGACTTTTAATGCACTTTTGACATAAAATACAAGTTTATAAACAGTAGTTTAAGATTTGTTGTTAGACATCCGTTTCAGAGTGCTACACGCAGTGTCCAGTGAGAGCAGAGTTCGAATACCGGGTTGTGTCATGTGATATTCGTACGAACGATTCTTAAAACGATTCATTATGGAGTCGTTTAATTATCCAAAAAAACGAATCAACTTCTCAAACTGATGATATGAGCTCTTTAAAGAAAAATCTAATAATCTCATAAACACAGTTAATCACAGGAACACAATTTGTGCAACTTTCATCCAAACGACCTTCAAAAAAGAGCCTTAAGGATGTTGCAATTTTTTGCTAATATTCACAGAGCTTTTATTCCACACCGAGGAGTAATACTAAATAGAAGCCAGACAGAACAAGTGCAGTAGTCCATTTTCAAGTCTCTTCGAGGGACCCTGGGGCTTCATCCTACGTGTCCCATCGCACTGATTGTATGTGACGCCGCAGATATAATATCAATACTCTCCTCATGATTAGGAATAAGAAAGTGCTGTTTTCGGCGAGTGCTAACCATATTAAGTCAGTTCTGGGACGGGTGCATGAGAGAGAAAGCTCCAAATGCAGAGTTAGCTTCTCATCAGGCAGTAATGGAGAGCAGACAGGTGACAGGCCTGTTCATTACACACACGCGCTCACACTCAGAGAGTCGTATTTTTCATTAGATGTCTATGCCGCTTGCTTTCTTTCACAGGCGTTAATGAGAAAATGTCCCCATTGATGGCAGTGTTATCACTTTGCTGCCATTTGTTTGCTTTTAGCACGTCTACCGTTCGCAGCACATTAGACTCATTTTGAATTCGCTGTCAGATTTTTAGTCGTAAAGGAGAAAAATAATTAAAAATAAGTATCGTCTGACGACAAGGTCACTGACAGCCCGATTCATTTGGGTCTTGGCTAATTTAGACGTATTACGAACAGCAAAACTGTCAAAACAGTATCCTTCATCATGATCCTTTGCTACTCGAGTTTGGTCTTTACTCATTGCTGCAGTATTTCACTCCAGTAGTAGCTCGAAATGTGCTGGAAATGCATCCGACTAAACCACGATTTGTTCTAATCAAAGATGCACAAAGGATCCTCTGAGTAGTTGATGTAGAGATGTATCTGCTACTAAAACTGTGTGGCATACTTTGGGATCTAATCTGAGGTGCTGAGGACACATTAAGCGGCAGTTTTATACATTTCAACATTACTAGCCATGTTTCTATCTAAAAATGCAAATTCAATTTATGAGCAAAAGTGGAATATTGCATAAAATATTTGCGAATAATACATATTTCCATCCAATGAGTTCAAGATCAGCTTCCTGATAAACTGGCGGCAAATATCAAAAGATAAATGGAAGTTGCTGAAATACATGAAGTATGAGAACACGTAGACGAAACGCAACATTCGCAGTCATCTTGCTTTTTGAGGCGGGAGACAGCTCTTTGGGAACGCAGCGATCAAGACAGTTCTGGGAGGTGATCATCCCAAACAACTTTAATGACAGACTTTGGTTTAGAATGACTAGAATAATATTTCAGATGTTGTACTTTGAAATTGTACGTTGGATAGTTATATACTATATTCCGTTATAGTTTATGCACATTTTTTCTTATCAGATAAAACGTTTATTTGACTCTGTTGTCCAAATAATTTGTTTTATGCGCATTCTCAAAAAGCATGCACTTCTCACCGTTTTCATCTTGTGCTTTAATGCTTTTCTGCACATTTAAAGATGCTCCTTGAACCACTTTTTTATTGCGTCTTCTATTTCTGCTTTTATTATGTGCAGCTCATATGTAGCTGTTTGTTATAAATGTTGACTAGTCCTTCACCTGTGCACACCTTGTTAAGTTTGATTCCTTTGTGTGTTTAAACTCGCTGTCTCCCATTGTTCTTTGGCCCATTGTTGTTCAGTTCCTGCAGACTCCTGTTTTCAGAGGGTTTGTTTTATTAAAAGTAAATGTTCACAGCACTCTGAGGTTCTTTTACACATGATTTATCACAATATTTTACAACACTATTTACCTATTTATCTAACCGTCATGGAAAAAAAAATATTTAAAGGAATAAATGCAACGCCAAGAAGGCTAGTTTTAATTTTAGTTCTAGCATTTCATTTCATCCATCCACTAGGGAGCAGCACTAAAGTTTGCGATAAGGCATATCTTTTAATCTAATATAGTTGAGAGAGCTTGTTTTATATTGTTTCTTGTTTGAAATGTTAATATAGCATTATTGTTTCCTGGTAAATATATATATAAAAAAACAAGAAGACAAGATAAAGAAGTTGCAGAAGTGACTAGAAGCACCATCACTTCAAGAAGCAAATGCACGTCAGCTCCTAGATGCATTTTTTGGTGATAATTTTGTATTTTGTCACATGATAAATTGTGACACCCCTAATATATAGTTGGAATTACCAAATAATATATTCCAGAAAAGACGGGAGATGGTATGATTTCCTAATGTTTACTACATATTCAGAAATAACAGATATCTGCTTGGCCTGTGATGCAATACATTAGTCAACAACTCCCTCGTGACCTGGTCTTTTTATGTGTTCTTTAAAAATGCTAATTAGTTTGGGCGTAGTCTTCTGTTTGCATTTTGACTAAACTGCATGTTGGGTGTAGGTTCTTCCCCTCATGGAATGGTAGATTTCCGTTGGTATTCAACAAAAAGCCTGCAACGACAATGGGAGGCATCAATTGATTAATTTCAAGTAACAAAAATACAACTTAGTCACATTTTTTATTCACTCAGTTTAATAAAAGAAGAATACTTTTATTAGTTGGACATATATATGTGTGTAATATATATCTAAATGTATAAAATAGAAAAGTTTTATAGTGGATAAAGCAATCATCACAGCCATGCATTGGCCCTCGATTCGTGTTCGGGTAGAAAAATTCGAAAAAGAAAAAGGACATGATTCTTATTCTCCTGTGTGTCAGGGATTCTGTGGGAAAGAGCCAGCAAGATCTCCTTCATAAATACTAAACAAATTGAAAAAAATATCATGAACAGGATAGCATTTTTAAATGATATCATCACCAAAGTATCAAATATGTAAATAAGAAATAGAGAAAACCTACCTTTGCTCTTCACGTGGTCTTCTAAAGATCCAAGTGATACAACTTCCTGCTGAAAAACTGACTTATGGAAATTCCCCAGTTATTCAGGAGGGGGAGGGGTTAGGGTAAGAAAGTTGAGATAGTTGTGCAAATAAATATGCTGAAAACAAACATTATATATGGATTTAGATGATTCTTTGTGAATGATCACAATCTTTATATTTTATGGTGAAGTGTAGAAAGGGGACAAGCAATAAATGCTATTTTCACTGTTCTATGTGGATTTGATCACTTTTTAAACATTACAGCTTAAATTTACAATAAGAATAGTATGTAGCACACTTTGCTTTGTAACAAAATTTATTTAGGAAATCATTTTAATGCTTATTTTTACATGTAATGTGCCAGTGACAGAAATGGCACCTATTCAATGGAATGGCTGAGGTACGATACGGACGGCGTTCAAAACACCAGCTAAAAAGCCTGGTTTTCATACTTAAACTACACCCATCGTCATTGCAAAATAAAATGTATTCAATATCCACTTTTGCATTTTCTTCTAATGATATTTATAAGTGCTAAAGCTTCTAAAAATGTGTAAACAAAAATATTTTGACATCACTCCCATGAAAAAATGAACCATAATATTTTTGTAGTAATTCCAAAAGCTTTCTTATCAGCCCTGCAAAGGTATACCTAAACACAACCATTGGTGACTTGGCCAGAGCTGCGTACCACTCACTAGCTAAGATATACAAATGATGCAACTAAAAGCTATTTAAAATGTAATTTTAAAATGAAACAGTTTATAAAAACGCAGAGCATATATCAGTTAAACGTGTTTCTCTCTGTCAGATTGAGGTCTGCGCTGGGAAAGCTGCAGCCGAAGGGACGTGTCTGGGAACAAATGGTCGACATGAATTCGTTATACTCATTTGCGATAACAAGTGCTTGTGGTTTTAATTGACTTAATCAACAAATAGAATTAATCAGAGATTTCTAATTAATGGTAATTGATTGAATATCCGCTGGGTCACTGTCAGAGCTGCGTTCCCGTGTCCTTGCCGTCACTGGAGGGGATTTGGGCCTCTGTTTCTCAATCTCGACAAGATTAATTGAAAATGTTAAAATTGCAGCGGCTGTAAAGAGCAAGATGAAGAGTGCGCTGGTTTATCCAGCAGAGACCGAGAAACAAATACCCCTGAAAATCACAGAGCAGGGTCTTCTTTTAATTCTACATAAGGACATTCATACAATTAATGCGATGACTCTCAAAATGAACTTTATGTCATGAAAAGACACACTGCTCCATCTGAAATGAAGATAACACAATCACTTATGCAGAATCTTTAATAAATGTGTGTTGTGTATATATTCGGGAGGTTAGTTTGCTCATAATTAAAAGTTTTTTTTTTATTTTTCCATTTTTTTTTAACTCTTGTGCATTTCTCATATTTACTACCCTGTTGTTTGTGGCTATTAACAGCAACTAAATTAAACTTCATAACATACCAGTCAGAAACTAAGCTTTTTTTGCACAAGGGTTAATGGTTCTAAATGGTTATCAACAGTAAAAATGTCCAATTTTACCTCTTCTCAACAAGAATGGATGAATATTCGGTGCCATGGCGCTGCAATCAAATAAAGGCAGTGGTGCACGAACAATAAATGAGGGAGAAAAAAAAGAAAATCTGGTGCCACACAAAAACTACAAATATATCAATGCCAGTGTTGTCATTAATGTTTGACAAGACTGTGGCCTGGATTATTTTTTTTTTACCTTTTATGTCAATCATTTTTCATGTGAAATTTAAGTCATTTTTAGTTTTTTTTTTCTTCCAAAATCATGGGCACTTCCAAGATCTTGACAATTAAAGACATAAAACCTTGGATTAAAAAAAAAGGTATTTTTTTTTTAAAAGAACTGAGTTAGATAAGTGCAAAAAAAGTGGAAAAATCTGAAATCTGAAAAACACAAAGGGGAAGTGAATTTGCCCAGTTTTTGAAACATTTTCCCAAACTGTGGTAAAAAATAAGTTTGTCACCAATAATCATTCAATTTGAGAAAACAGAGAAAAGGTACGAACCAAAATCATCCTGAAGCAGCAGAAAATGTCCCCAACAACACATAAGGGGGTAAACCGTGTTCATGGAAGTTAAAATCTGCAAATTTTTGCATTTGTACTCAACAGTAAAAGTACACTTGAAAAGGTTGGGAGAGGAAATGGGGACAATGTTTTCATTTGAGTGAAATATTCCTTTAGACTCCTCATCAGAAAATAGTCTGTATAACTTTGATTTTAATGAAACGCAGAGGAAGGGAGCGGGAGCAAGTGGGAGTTTAAAGGCTTCGGCATGGTCTTTCAGGCCGTTAAGAGCTGAGTGGTTTTTTGGGAGTCTGACTCTTGGGAGGTGTGTGTATAATGTTCGTGCATCTTCACAGCTCACCTCTCCTCCCCTTTCCTCCTCAGGTGTGATTACAGACTCTGATAGGCAGAGAGCTGGAGATTAATACAGTACAGCAGATGGATTCGGCCTTCTGATGAGAGAGAAAGAGAGAGAGAGAGAAAGAGAGAGAGAGAGAGAAAAAAAGAGAACAGTGGATGGTCCGTACGAGAGATTGTGTTAGCACTTAGAAGTATCTCCTAGCACCTGAGTTTTCCCAAAAAGACACCTCCTAGAAAATCCATCCATGATCTTCAATCACCAAACAGTGGAAGACAATGGAAGACCACCTAACCATAACATATTTTGAAAGATTAAAATCACTGCAGTACATGCAGTTAAAATAGTCTTCATTAGTTTTGTGGATGTCACAATTGGACTGTTTTATTTTTTTGTTATACATCATTTCCAAGGATTAGAAGTGGCACGGTGACTCCTCATATTGATGCAGGCTCCCAAAGACACACAGTGAGTATGTCAAAAGAAGTAATGATATGGCAAGTTTGTTGCTAGGGTAAACAGTCTGGTTGCTATGGAGGGTTGTTGCGCATGTTGAGATAGAGTTCAGAAAAATTGGTTGCTAGGGAGCTGTCAGGGAGGTCATAAAAAATGTCAGTTGTTACTATGATTAACATAAACAAACTTTATTCCATTTCTCTTTAACATTTCATCTTGAACATATTTTCATGTCTTTTCCGATTTATGTTCAATGGTCATTATACGTCAATGGTTATAAGTCAACCTTTAACCCCTTCAAGATTTGAAACCTTCACGTTTGAAGGTTCTATGAGATTTTCCGTTTGCGTAACAGAGTAACTTGACACCATATTTGACCCCATCAATCGAACATTTTCCTGAACTCTCAGTGATTTCCCAGAATTCCTTTAGTGGTACCAATCTGAAGAGATATAGTAACCTGAGTCAGACCACTTTGGATGTCTTTACAAAGTTTGTAGCTGTAGCTTGAACGTTCTAGGCAGAAATGTGTTTACAATTTTTTGTGGGAAGCAAAAGACAAAAAAAATATGTTAGGTCAAATATAACATATATAAGTTATTTAATAAAATATTTTTAATCAAAATATTCAATGTAAGTTTTATTATTGTTGTACAAATACAGTGGAATAAAGGAAGGAATGTATTTATTTAGATTCACTCAGTCTGATCATATCTTCAAGGACCTCAACATGAAACATTTCAATATATTTTTACTCACCGTTCAAGCAAACTATTTGTAGACTGATCATGAAGGGATCACATAATGTGACAATAATATGTGCTTTTCATTTCCGAATGAGAAGATGAGGAAACTCAACTAAACACTGCAGAAGAACGGCTCGACTAGTTGTAGCATTGCATCTAATTGATTCTTCACACGAGGCACACTCTTACTGTCCAAATAATCAGTAGCATTAAACATTGGGGCCATATTATGTAAAATCTACTTTTCTGTCATGCCTAGTATTTTAGCTTCATGCTAACCAATCCAACATTGCACAAGACAACTGAAATCAGTTAATTAAGTCAACGAAACACCTTTAGAAAGAATAAACACATTCCCAATTTCAAACCCCTACATTATTTGAATGAAACAGATCCAAACTTTGTTCATTAACTTTATCTCACAGAAACAGTAGGAGCGCCGTTAGCATACACAGGTACTGAACTGCGTGAAGCATGTCGGTATTTCTACACATTTATGGTGGATTAATTAGTTTGCGAAGAAATGAGACTTATACAGAACTCTTCGGTGCACTTTAAATTTTATTTATGTCCCCTGTGTGACACAATGAAAACTCATTTAAACAACTTCATGCCGTTTTATTTGACTTGCAACTGGCGGCCAGTTCGCACGACGTTATGTGCTAATATTTATGCTAAAATATTTATTATAGCTGCTTTAAAAATGGCATAAAATGGCTCCTTTAAACTTGAACATTAATATTATGCTTGTTGTAGGTGGTTAGGGAAGGGTCCTGTGTTTCAGGGGGTGAGGTGAAGAATAATATTACACACACAATCCAATTACAAAGTATATAAAAATATACTCTAATAAGTTTCATTGAGAAGTTAAACTAAGCATTAATGAGAGAAACTTTGATGAGGTCATAATGCAGGCCTGGCAGCTAATTACTGTATGTACTGTATTCTCCCCTCAAGAACATATTCAACATACATGTAGTAACACACCACACACACACAAAAATGAACATATGGATGACTACAGCAGTAACCCGAGATACGAATGCTTCGAGCTATGAAATGTTTGAGATACGAAAGGTCTCGCGGGAGATTTTTTGCTTCGAGATTCGAAGAAAAATTAGAGAGACGGACAATAACAAACATTTCTGCTTGAATTTCCAATTGTCACACGCCGCGCTGCGCATCCGCGTCTTTGCGCTCCTTTCTCCCTTTGAAGAAATTGTGCTTTAAGGGGCATATATGCCTTAAAACACTTTAAATCAGTTCTAAATCGAGCAAAGCATTATGTATAGATTACGAATAATGTGCTATAACAAATGTTAGGTCAAGGTGTCTTAAAAGAAATAACGGTTATAACGTAATAAGTGCTGTTCTTTAGCGCAACTTAGAGAAACCCTGTGACACGCTCTCAGAAGCATCTCTCCATCCCTTCTCACACACTCTGTATTCTCTATGCTTGTGCTTAAACCGTATTATTTGGAGGTTAACAAAATCATGCATTTTAAAACAATGTATTTAACAAAAAATAACATGTATGTCTGCAGTACGTAAGGGTTTATTGTAAGTGACCCTATCCCTTGTGAAGTAATGTTTGACTTTCAAGGAACTGGACTTCTAACCGTGTGAATGTGCATTGCAGCTCAGATTGATTGTTTTGCTTTTGAAGGATTCAATGGTTTCAGATGTTTCTTCCTGCGAAGCAGAAGTCTCTGTTTCATTGTCATTGAGGAGAAGCAATTGAGATACTCCTCTGTTGTAGTTTGTCTTTGGCAGTGTGCGGTTCTCTCTCCGTGTTCAGAGATTTGCGTCTGGCTCCTGGCCATTGCTTCAGTCTCTGAAATGAAGTCATTGTGTGGAAGAAAAAGAGCCGACTCATGGCTCAGTGTGTGCTTTAAAATGCTTTTTAGAAGATACTGGTGCATTCTATTTTACTGTTTCTCTCCCTAGAAACACTTACGAGGAAGAGTGAACAGGGGTTTCTGACATTTTTAATGTTTGAAAGATCAGTGCTGAGTTAGTGCTCAGCGATCTACAGGATTCACAGGATCAGAATACAAGACTCTGCTTATCAATATTAAGTCTATTGTGGAGTACCAGTCCAAGGGTTTCACAAGTTCCTTTTTCATTTTAAACTCTTGTATTTATCCAAATAAAGTATTCTGGACATTATCAGTGGCCAGGTTTCACCTTAAAGATCATAATAAATTTTTGCACAAAACTGGAATATCACAAAACATACTTGTGAATAAAGCACAGTTTGCATCCAACGAGTCCAAGAGAACAAAATCTTCACTTCCTGATAAACTGGTGGCTACTAAAGTAAAACAACTGTTTTTCTTCTATAATAACTTATTGCATTTTGGGACACGAAGACAAAACGCAATATGCACAGTCAGCCCTTTTACGACAGATAATTTAGTTTTTGTTTTGAAGGGCTTTTGCAAAAACTTTGAAAAATCTGGAACGGTATCTGAAATATCTTTACACTACAATTTTTTTTGTATGTTGTCCAATTTTTTAACAAGAATATAACTAATATATAATAAGCAAAGTCCCCAACATCATGCAGTTTGTTTAATCTGTTTGTAGCTTTTTATGTAACTATTGCAAAAAATCATTAAAACCTATGCAAATGTCTAGTTTAGTTTCTTCTTCATGCAGTATGTGTTTTTCATAAAAAAATGAAAATATATATTTGTAAACTTCTATACGTTTTATCTCTCATCATAGAAAGTAAAACCACGTGTAACATCGATTCAAAGATACGGCAGGACTGAATCACATTTTCTTGAGCTTTATCTTCAAGCATTAGATACTATATTGTAATACTCTAGAGTAGATAATATATATATATATATTTTCAATGAACTGACAGAATTTGTTTTCCAGAATACTTTTTTGGTAGCGTACTCATTTGCTGGCTAATGTACTAATACTGAATAAAAGTATTCAATTAGTTTATCATTTATTTTGTTCCAAATGAACCTAACATTAGATTGAAACTTTGTTTTATTTGATTCAATGTTTATTTAATTCAAAATCCAATGAGGTGGACCCAATGTGCCCAATAATATTAAATAAATGAGTTATTTTTCAGTGCACTGCTATAAAACAATTTTAAGTAGGTGGCTAATGATTTGTACACAATCTTTGATGTTACACACACCCAAAAAGTGCAGTTTCAAAGAATTTTTATAAGAAAAATGGTTTCGTTGCCAAGGCAGAGTTTTTGGTTGTTATGGGGGAGGGAGTGACATCATGTAAAGTTCCATTGTGAATGATATTAACCAATCCACATGTCTATCATTTACCAAAGCTGAGATAGAGTTCAGAAAATTTGGTTGCTAGGGTAAACAGTTTTGTTGCTAAGGAGCTGTTAGAATTTTTTAATACTATGACCACCATTAACAAGCCCATAATTCTTACATCTTGAAGATATTTATTTCCCATTTATTTTCAAAGCAAAGTCAGTGGTAAATATTTACCCCTTTCTACCCCTCTGATAATCTCCACAATTGTTCACCACATGTACAGTGAATGGAAAAGGATTTGCATCAATTTGTTTAGTGGTACCAGTTTGAAAAGATATTGCAAGTCAAGTCACACCAGTTTGGATGTCTTGGCAGAGATTGGTGGCTGTAGTTTGAACGGTCTAGGAGGTGTTTTAGACGCGTTTAGATTTTTTTTTTTTGGCAGAAGCAAAAGACGAATAACAATATGTTGTCTTGCAACATAACAATTAAGGTTTCTAAATCTCCAAACTTTCCTTCTTATAGACATAAAAACAATACTTTAGTTAGAATTTCAAGCCTTATTTATATGAATTCAAATAAGAGAAACCAGAGCTCTGTATTTCTCAGCCGTCGTTCACCACTAATACTAATATTGTCAGTTTTCCATCACCAATTCCTCCATGGCATTTCACGCTCTTGTAACCAACAAAGAAATATGGCCAGCAGAAATATGCTGAAACAATGGCGTGAAGCACCCCTGTAAAAATAAAATCCAATCTAAATGTAATGGTGGAATGTGAGGGTTTTTAATATTTATTGAAAAATGAACAGATAATGTAAGTCTGTGCTTTTCAGGGCTGGTGGGATTTGCATAACTTGTTGTTGGGATGTTTTCGTCCCTCCCATACACTTTGCAAATCCTGTGCTACAGGCTTTTAAAAGGGCATTTGGTTCAGGGTAGAGAGCATCAGAAACCCAATGCTGTGCTTGAGGTCTCTCGCTTTCATTAAACAAGTGTCATAGCTGGACACTGAAGGATGCGAGAGCAACTCTGGCCTTTAAATATTTCATTCGGTGGTGTTTATGGCAGAGGGCGATGTGATTTACATGCTCCTGACAGGCTGAATTGTCGCGGAGACCTCATCAAGCACGTGGAAGACTCTCTTTTCCTCTTAGTGTCAGTCTATCTCTCAATCTCTTCATTCATGGCTCGAAAGGTTTGAATGAGTTGGAGTTCAAATGCATGACTTAAATAAAGCCCTGTTGAAGGTCATAAAATAGTCATCCCTTGGTGGTCTAGATTTGCTTTCTTGGCAGAAGTGGACAAATGGGTAATATATCTATATATCTGGGGTTGGCATTTGTTATTCAGTGCATTTTAACTGGCGTGGTAGGGTGACTTTTAAAAATCTGTAATAAAAATATGTTAATTTAAGGAGTTATCATGCAAACAAACTTAGTTGAAAATATTCTATGCAGTGGAACCTTCTAAAATTTCTACAAATTGTTCTAAAGAAGCCAAATTACATGATCTCATTTTAAAACTGACAGTGAAATTTTTTTTAAAGATTTACACAATTAATACTGTTTATTATTCAGTTTTTTTTATAAACTCTCTGGTAGTTAAAATCAACTCAATCTGTGTGTGCTTGTGGGACTATCAAATTTACTCCAGTACTGAGTTAAAAACTCTCGTATTTTAGTTACATTTTACATAAGTGTTAAAATGTAACTATTCATTGAGTTAATTATGAACAAAATTTTTGAGTAATCTCTACTTACTGATGAGTTATTTTTAACTAGTTTTTATGTTGAAAATGTACCTTTTCTAGTGTATAACCATAGAACACTATTAATTTAACACATAGCTAGTGTTAAAATTGTGCTAATGTAACTAAACACGGCAATCGGAAAAAACGCTGCGCCATTTTTCAAGAAACGCACCAAGCCGGTTTTTTTTTCTTTTCTAGTTTTAACGGTGTGTGTAAAACGCTGTGATTGGCTTGTCTGGTCATGTGTCTTCAGCCGGAAAAGACAGCAACAGACGGCGCTCGAGAACAAAACGAGGAGCTGTACTCCCACCAGAGGGGCAGAAGAAGAGACTACAGAGACTCTGGAGAAACATGCAATCATTGCTAAATTTATTCATATTAAAAGCAACTTTTAGCTATGGCTTCTACTTTTCAATATATTAAAATTATTTAATGACTAAAATTGCATGACGCCATACAGAGCATTGTCTGTAATACCAGCTTCAACAAAGGTTTTCCTTCTTGTACATGATACAACTTTGAACAATTAGAATTATACACCTTTATAAAGATTTATTGGCATGAAACATGTAAAACACAAAATAATCATTATAACACACATTAATCTGCATCCTCGCCTTGGTGATAATATATGCAGATGACATCAGGGCGACCACCCAATCAGGATAATCAGTCATTACAATTACCAATTTTTAACCAATTGAAAACTAACATTACTTTAATCCAAAACCTACCGCTCCTAAAGAAAGTCATTTTGTCCTGCCCAAAAGTTAACATGAAATGTTCTAGTGATCTGAGAAATAAAGATCATATTTATAGCCTTTATTAGCACAATCAGCGATTAGCAATTATTTATTAATTATAACATGAACACAATGGTAAACCTATATCAATTGAGCTACCTCATCTGCCAACGAGCTTTTTCTCAAAATAAACTCAGGTGTGGAGTTAAAATTTAACACAAACTTTAGTCAGAGCAAAGAAATCAACTCCAGAAATTCTACTCTTTCAAACTATTAACTCTTTCATTTGAAACACCAGCAGCCTGTACCATGAATCTGGATTAAGTGGCTAGCTGCTAGGTTTAGAATTAGTTTCCACCAATCCAGGGTTTTGAGCTCACTGAAACGATCTAGGATTTAATCAATCTTTGTCACCCTGGATACACCCTCCGGAGCTCTATCTAAGTTCTGGATTAGAGATAGTGCACTTACATTTGTCCAATCAGCGGTTATTAAAGGAATTTGATGAGTGACGTAACACACAAATGTTGGTTACACTGGCTTCACTTTTTCTTCCTGGCTTCACATAATCTTGTGGATATTTCAATTCAAATTGTTCGACGAGCATTTCATAGGGAATTAGGTTTTAGGGACAGACAAAATCCCTTAGCCCTTCCCGTCACGTATTTGCATGAAAGATACAGGTTCCCCGTGAAATCAATAGCTTACATTTGCGAGCTTCTTAGACCGCAAATACAAATTGAGACACATTTATCTGCTGCCATGATTTGCGAGTTACATCTTCCAAAAAACAATTTTATAGACATTCATATTTCAAAATGAAACATACATAAAGTCTGTAGATAAATAATCATTTACTTTATTTTGTAACACAACCATAATCACAAAAACATTACGTTTAAATGTAAAACGTATTTGTAACAACTCGCCAAAAATATGCTACCGTTACGATACTCAATTTTACATTATGTGCTTCTGAAATCTTGCCTGGATTTGATAGCAGTCGTAGTATTACTGCGAGAAAAAAATATGTTAAATAATTTTGCTCTTTCCTTTTTCGTCGTGATTGGTTATTCGGTTCCCTTTTATGTTCATGCGCATGTGAACTAATCATAGCGCAAGGATCAAAGCCTGAATTGACAAAGAAAGTTGATGAACTGCTTCATAGTACCAGCTGAGCCAGATCGAAGAGGTTTGGTCAAGGCAAAACCAATCCAGTAATACCAAGTTTGCTGTGTTTTTTTGGGCTTTTTTACCTTAATTTGTAGGAAAGTAAAGAATTCAACAGCAGAACAGACATCTGTTATAGATGGATGTCCCGATCAGGTTTGTTTGCTTTAGGGTCTGAGTCATTTGATGTAGAGTACCTGCCGATACAGAGTCCTGATTCGATACTTTCCGCTAAAAGTCTCCAGATGACATCCTTGCCTCATTTCCATAAAACGTGAAATATGTCCCCGCCCCCATTGATATTTTCAATGCAAAGAAAAAAAGTACTGCTTTTCTATTTGATTTAACAAAACAAATATGCAGTGCAGAGTGCACAATAAAATTAAACACAATTGGAACGGGATGAAGTAAATAACATGAAATTTAACTTCAAATAAATCTAATTTTTACCAGACACATTTTAGCTTTCATTGTCATGAAAAGTGTTGAAAAGCAGGATTGATTTGTGTTGCATGAAACAGTAATGGATGAGGGGGCAAGTACTTCCTCAAAAAACTACACATAGTTTAAACAAATTAAAATACATAACACACTTATTGTTACATAAAGTGCAGTCAATAAACATATTTTTTACTATAACTACTGTAACAAGTTGTGCTTCTCTCAAAATAGAATTGTTTGAGTGTAATAAGCCAATATTTGGTAATAATGACCTACACAGAACAGTCCGAGCTCGAGATTATTTAAATGAACAGCGCCACTTTGCCAAGTTTAATATAGAAGAAATCATGTCTGAAAGTTAATTATACCATTTATTCCACTTGCCAACGTAAACAAAATAAAGTTATTAATATTATCTGAGCCGAATACAAGGCTGAAACGAGGAAAGAAGCATTTCTTTCATCCTTTAACTCAAAACTCGCTAGCCAGAAAAATGGTTCCGTGTTCAAGGTGGATTACCTGAACTGACGCTGATGCAATTTTATTTTATTTTAGTAAGAATCTCACCCATTTCTGGATGATAACCACTTTGGGGTTAAAGGTTTGTGTGACAAACTTCATCAAAGACTGTTTAATATGACGGTACTTCAATTTAAAAGCATATGCTGATTTTCTCTTTCAGTCCTTTAGAAAGAAACCCACCAAGTGCTCCACAAATTACATTAAATAAATGACGTTATGTGACTATAAAAATGCTCAAATAATGAAGACAGGCTAGACACAAATTGAAATTAATGTTTATTCGAATCCTGATCTGGAGGTGACATCCGATTCCAATCAAGTCTGAAACCAAGTGATCGGGAACAATTTCTGATCATGTGATTGTATCGGGACATTCATGAATGAAACTAATGCAAAGAAGGTGGTTGGTGCTCAAAGTATTTTTAGGTGTAGAGTTACAACGCTCCTGAACACCAAGGAACAAAGACATTATCACTCCAACATTTCCAAAAGAAGAATACGGTGCAGAACGAAACCCAAATGTCTCAAGAGAGTTTAATAAACACAAAGTTTCCACAAAAAAAAACAACTAAATACAGTTCAGTCCAGGAAGAAACAAAAGTAAAAATGGATGACTAATCTTACTGATTTCTCTGACTTTAAGTTGGATAAAACTCTCAGATTTAAGCTGAAATGTATTCAGAGGAGGCTTCAAAGGACTTTGAAGGACTGAGTTGTACTTTTAACTAAGCAACGGGGATGTGACAGCGTACTCCCCAGTACATTTGTTTTAGGGCACTGACACACTGCTCTCTCTGCAGGCTCTGTGTCTGGAGGTGCGTGGTAGACGGAGGGGCATCTCCTCTGTCTTGAGGCTTTGCCAGAGGCTCCTGGATGGGCCTGAACATCAGAGTTCTGAATCAGAGCGGCAGTCGCTCCAGCTGCTGCAGGTCAACTTGGAGAGACGTTGGGAGGCCATCGTCCTGCAGGCGCTGCAGTGGCAAACCAGACTCAAGCACTCGCTGGATGCTCAGCAGGTCACCTGTTCAAACCCAAACTAATCTTATTATTCTTGCTCAGACTCGGTTGAAAAAGATTATCTGAACAAGTTACATGTTTGTCACCCGAGATTAGGCTTTAAATGAACAGCAGATGCCCAGTTTTGATGAATTGGTGAAATACTTCTGGTTATGTATGAAACGACTGCGATATACTAAAGATAAATTGGTTTAGGTTGTATTTCAAAAGAAAAATGTCCAACTTTTTACCAAAAATAGCACTGTTCAAAGTCGGGAGTCTCACCACTTAAAAAGTCTTGCACTTTAGCTAATCCCACGCCCGACTGTCTTGCTGAAATTCAGTTTAATCAGTGAGGCACAGTGAGACGAACTAGACTGCATTACTTTTATTGAGAAAGTATTCGCGATAAGATAATGTTATTCGTTAAGAGTGGTAACCAAAAGTTGTGTGACGTCCCAATTGAAGTAATAAGAATGGCTTTTTTGTGGCGATTGATTAACAAATTACCTCAAATGTATCCACAATTGTGCAAAAACACCTGGAAAATATAATTTCATCCGAAGTCCAACCCACACACTCCTTATAGTCAAATTCCGTTTATTTTAGGATGATGGAGAATAGCTTTATTTTGTTTTTCTCGCCTCTCCATGAAAACCAACTCGATAAGTAGAGTTTGCTGAAAACGAATTTGAAACAAATATATGACGAGCAAACTATTCAAGAGCATTAAAAGTTTGGAAGATTGTACATTATTTCTTTTGGAACATATTTTTGTTCAAAGCGCTCAAAAAAAGACTCAAATCTCTTCCTAGATCAAGCCATGGGGCGAGCAAATTTGACTTAGAAAGGAGCAAAAATGTTGAGCTGATGGATCCTAAAATAGACAAAAACTCAAAAAACAAGTGTTTTCAAACTGTTTAGAGATTGAAACTGCATTGAATATTTGAACTTGTATCTAGTCACATGGGATCTTAAAACTAATGAAATATGTCCTTAAATCAAATCAGTAACATGATTTGGTATAAAAATGAGAAATAGTTGCTGATATTTTAGGGGAAACTACACTGATTCAAGGATGTTGTGCTTAATTTTAGTACTTTTTATACTTTTTTGATTTGGGTATATTAGCATTTATCATAGAGGAGAGTTTAGACAGACAGGAAGGCATGGAACATTGCTGGATATTTTATTCACCTACTCAAGATTTAAACTCAGATTCCTCTGCTTCAGAGTCGATCGCTCTATCCACCACACCAAAAACTTAAGAATCTACATATAAGAGCTTAAAATTAAATTTAGGACTAAAGCTAGAAAAAAAAATTAAAATGGATGGTCTTCTCTATTTTACTAAACAATTTAATGAAAAACTGATTTAAAACAAGAATGTTTATCTTATAACACTGACAAACATAGGAACTTGTTTTAAGATTCTTTTTCTCAAGCAAGAATATCTTAAGTCAAAACTGCTTCAAGAAGAAGATTAATGAGATAAATAACCTATACCCTAAAAGTCTAAGCTAAATCATTCTTATTAAAATGATAAAATCAAGTTATTGTATTTTTGTAAAAATTTTTTTTTACCTTGTCATGTCCTGCTCAAAAGCCACCAGATGGGGGAGTATGTGCTTTGTTAGAGTTGGACAGTTATCTCCAGGAAGCAGTGAATTTATGTAGCTATCATTTTTTTATTTTTCCCACAGAGCAGTTTGCATTATTTATATCAGGACAGGAGGGTGTTAAAAGGGAAAGGGGGGAGTGGATGAGAGATGTAGGTGTTCTCTTGAATGGAACGGTGCTTTATTCGCAAATATTTTATGCAACATTTTAGTTTTGTAAATACGTTTTTGCATATTTGGATAGAAACATGGCTATTGTTGCTTGCTTTGTTCTGGGGGGTTAGGCTCCCCCTCCCCCACTATTCGATTCCCTATGACATTCCAGAGACATTTTTTAGATGTAGGTGAAAATGTTGCCACTCTATTTTCATTATTAAGCAGAAATTGTACCTAAGATCAATCAAAAATATTTGATTGGGTATCTCAAATTGATTTAGAAATAAGCAAGTTTGTTTTCATGCGTTTTAGATAGTGGTCAGAAAATTGCACTCTTGATCCATTTTCTTTTTCTCCCTTTCCTTTTCAGGGTCACAGAGTTTTAGCTCTCTTGGGTCAGCACCAGGTCATTGCAGGGCCACATTCATTTACATATTATTTTTAAATTAAAATTCATTTGTTGCTCTTTCACAAAAATCTTGCTGCTAATTTTCAAAATCCTCCACAATTCTGTTTTGAATTAAGTAGTATTAACGCGACCCACTTATTGTTTGCTTTTGATTCATGTGTAATTATTATCTTTGATATTTTGGGTTTTAAATGAACATTACAGCTGTTATGACAGAAAATTTATTCAAATGTGAGAAAATATTTGATCGTCTTTCAGTTTCATTTTACAGACCCCAAATTAGTTCCATCAGTGCCATCTTGTGGTAAAAAAAGAATAAATGTTGGAAGTACAAGACGTGTGATTGTATTTTTCAAAATTCAGACAAAAAAAGCCCAATGGCAGCTATTTTTAAATAGTGTGACTGCACCATAAGTCTATATGGAAATATAATCAGCTATATTTACATTATTTTAAATAACCTTTGCACAGAAATAACAGCTTTTCAAAATCACTACCTCTGTGGTAGGATTTCCATAAACAAAAACAACTATTTTTACACACAGAATGGTCTGGATTTGCTTCTGGATTAATAAAAGTCATCAGAGCATAATGTGTCACTGCATATAATCTTAATGTGACTATAAAAGCGCTTTATTCATCCTACACTAACTTGCTCACCAAAGATCTCTTTGTGCATTCCGTTTTCTAGAACAATTTATAAAGCTGTAATGCACTTGCACAAACAATATACTGCAGTGCCGCTGTAACATTGCAATAAGAATGATGTATAAGGCAGGGAAAGTGGCCACATATTACTCTTGAATTACACTCTGAGTATGGGGACAGTGGCTAGATGCATTCCCCAGATAGCCAGTGCGCCGTAAACTCAATCGATTACAGTAGCAGCCAGAAATAACCCACTGTTCTTAATGTAGATTGAGGAACACACAGAATTGAGATAACTTGATCTTGTGTTCCCTACCTTCACTGCAAGGGGGAAACAGTCTCATAAGGGATCTAACAAGTGCTCATTCCATGTTCAGTGCTGTAATAAAAAGACTTCCCATCCTGAAAACGGAACCTTTAGCTAGTCTCTTATTGTATGTGTTGGACCGTTACAGTGTGTGCTAAACGGGGGACAAGGCCAAGGGCTAGACTTTGTCTTTTGTCATGTAGATGTTGTGCATTCCTGCATGGCAGCAGCAGGGCTCTAGGGAGGCTGCGTTCTTCATGGAGAAAAGCCCAGCAACCTGTTTGTGAATGTCCACTCAGTTACCCTGCGAAGATAAATTACTCATCCTCTCTCTGTTTGACCTTGCGGGGCTCGAGCGCAATTTCACTATTTTTGCGGCGCAGAAGAAAGGCAAAGAAAAATAATGGGAAGAGTTTGTTTTAGTAAATACAGTACACCTCGTGAGATGATGAATAAGGGGACTGTTGAATGCTTCTGGTTGCCTTGCTAACCACAACACAGAGAGCTGAAAAAATACCAGTCATCATTTTAGAAGGACTTTTAAAAAAATGCTAGGATTTTAGTTGAAGGTCACCTAAATGCCAGTTTTCTTTTTCTCTTGCTAAACCAATGAGAATTTGTTTAAATTCTGAATGTCTTAAATATTAAAGAGTTAATAAACTGAGAAAATAAAAAGTGCTTGATCCATTCACATTTAAGAACTTATGGAATAACAAATTTAGGCCATGTCCTGAAAACGCCGCGAAGACTGTAACAAACCAACAGGTGACAGTCGAATCATGACATTTTTAAAATGGGTATTCAGCATTGAGTTGAAAGGGCACTTCACAGTAAACAGTAATGCAGTCTTTAATTTGTTTGCCATTAGACTTCATCTTTGTAAGGAAAGCAGTGTTGCCCAGTACAAGTGTGACGAGGATAACAAACCCCACCCTCAGAATCCCAAAACATAACCCAAGTGCAGAGCATTTTCAAAACAATTCCCTTTGGCCAACGTTTGCAAAAATCTATGGTTACATGACAACGATACTGTGTTTACCAGTGAACAAACAGTGCAACTGTGCAGCACAGGTTTCATAATAACCAGGTACCGGTGCAGAGGGCCTTAATTTAAACTATAGCTTCAGAACAGAATGAGCGTAAAAAGTTCTATATTGTAACATTCAAATGCAGAAATTGCCCTGCTGCAACCATCTAAAACCCCATCTTTAACCTTCCGCAGATCAAAAAACAACCACTTTGATGATACAGTGGTTTCTGGTTTTAAGATGGTTATAAGGATTATCAAAAAAATATGCTCTAATTTCAATGTGAGGAAACTAAACTTCAATTCTTTTGTCTTGTGAGTTCTGAAGAAAGCAAACAGTTTTGATCTTCATTTACAGTGGATGTTTTAAAAACCGAGCTCAATTAGAGGATTTCTTTAATGTTTATGGAAAAGGAAAAAATCCCTCTGCTGTAAGTCGTGATATTTTATCTTATTGGTTCATTAGTGGTGTGTCATTTGTTCTTACTGTATTTTGGAAACTCAACCACCAATAAAAGCTGCAAGCAGTGATCAAAGGGCACTAACATCTCAGGGGCTTCACTCCTTGTGCAATTTGTTGCGCTATGCCCTATGATCAATCCTAACTTACGAGATGTATTCAAAAGTGAGCTGGTAAAACTTTAGAAAAATTGGGGCCGATTATTAAGTAATTAAAACCAGAATAAAAAATGCATTACCACCAAATGGCGCTAATATTGTTCTGTTATTGTTTGAACATTTTTTGTCATATGTCAAAATTGGTGAAAGATGTACCTCGGCAATGTTAAATGCTTTAATTCCTGTGGCCACTTGATGGCGTTATATCTAATAATGTAGGTTGCATTAGCAATGTGTTGAGGCATAGTATCTTGCCACACATGGCAAGTTTCATCCCGAGCAAACTTCAGAATTTAGTAAAGCACAAGCACAAACTGTACAACAAATTCAAAAAAGCTTTGCAATTAGATGAGATTACCAGGGTTTGATGGAGATCAAATGCAATCTCTAGGAGGAGCTTATCTGTGCATTTATCAATGTTGTATTTTGAACAAACTGCAGCAATTGTTGAGGATTGCTTAGAGGCACTACATGTGTGCCGAAGTTCGTTCGCCTACGACAAACTGTTAGAGCACTATAAGCTAAATGCATTAGGTGGCACTTTAGAGCCATTTTTCCAGTCACTTTTCAAACCCCAATCAGACGTGTGTGAAATTCAGGGACTTTTTGAGTACGCTTTTTAAACCCTAAAAAATACACAGATTGCCACGAGATGATTATACTCTGAGCATTTACACGAGGCACCTTTTGGGGCTCGAGCCCTAATCATCATTTTCTAACCCTTTTATCTATTTCACTAAAAGTGCCACATCGTCTTCCTCCAAAGATCAATCAAAAACTATCACTGAGCTTATCTGTGCATTTATCAATGTTGTATTTTGAACAAACTGCAGCAATTGTTGCGGATTGCTTAGAGGCAGGGTAGTAGAGTTGGAGATCACTACCACTTTGAGGGATTGTTGCAAAGTAGCCGTGGGATGTTACAGTTGTAGTTTGTTTGACAGCCATTGGAACCTGCTCCAGACTAGAAAGTATTTCTTATTAGCATAAAAATAATTGGTTTTACCCGGTATTTTAGGGGACATTGGTTTTACCCGACCCCTGTCTTTAATGATCCACACCTTCAACTGTATCAACAAAGGATGCAAACTCAACTTAGATGCAGGAATTTTTATAATATTGGAAAGCTATCTTCCAGATTTATGAGGTGTTCTCTTGTGACATTTTTTAAGGCTCCAATATGCTTTTCACCTGTGGGGAAACCCTGCTTTACAATGACCCCACATTATGAGCCAATTAGAACTCATGCCAAGAATGAATCATCTTGTTTAACTTTTACAAAACTGAAAAATGACTTTGGTAATGGCATAGAAAAAGGTTCTAATTAGTCTGATTAAAACATTATGAGCTGCATTCGGGTCCAAACGTTTGCTTAGGCAGCTAACTGAAATGATTTTATTTGATTATACTGATTGATTGTTCTCATAGATGAATGTTTTATCATGCACCAGCAATCCAAGCGTGTACTTTAATAGTGACCTCCTCAGCAAAAAGAGAGTAAAAAGTAATTGAATAAAATTTTATGGCACGTGGCATACAATTTACAGTGTTAAGTTTATTAGATTACTGAGATATGAATAACATACAAATGCTTCAACAAGATGCAAAGTAGTTTATCATAATGTCCTGGGCATCTATCAATAAAAAAATAACACTGTACTTGATCTGATTAAAAAATTAACTAACTAAGGATCCTTTTCTCTCTATTACAGATCTACGAGAACCTCATTGAGCCTTCACTCATGGATCTCCATGGCCTGCCAGAAGATTCTTGGGAATGGGATGAGATGGACATGACAATCTGTAATCTGGAGAATCAGGATTGTGAAGCGGAGCAAACCCCTGTGTCTAAATCACCCAGTGGTTCCCAAAATGAGTCTAAGAGTGTCAGTGAGGGCAATGTGCCATTTTCCCATGTTTGTCAGGTCTACAGTCTGCATAATGTTGACCTCTACCAAAAACCCCAATTTAAATACAAATCATCTTTAGCCAAATCCCAAAAGACGGTCTTAAAGAGGCGGAGCATGGATTCCTCCTTCTCTTCCATTGAATCGCTACCTGACATCCCAGGAGACCTGCTGAAGCTTAAGCAAGGGATACTCTCCGATTCAAACAGAAGGTCTGAAAGCGAAAGTGGAATAGTGAGCGAAGGGGACACAGAGACCTCAGGGAACTCCGAAGGTTGCCTTCTGTGTCTTAGTGATGATCGAAAAGTTTGTGTTACTCTCTCACCTCCTACTGAAGAAGATTCGCTCAAATGTGTCACCGATGAAGATATAAACAGTTTTTTGGAGGACGCCGATAAGTGTGCAGAGTATGGTGATAGTCTTTCCGTTGGGATGCCTATGAAAAAGAGGAGAGGTAACAGTGGGGAGAACAGAAAGAAACACCACAGGGTGCTTCTGAAGAACCTTACCAAAAGCTTTCCCAATGCCGAGGATCAACATACCAATATGAGTGGCGATGAAGACATGATGACTCCTAAGCAAAAGCTTCAAAGCGAGTTTGCACACCTCTCCCAAGGGTCTTCTCTTGATTCCCTTTATACAGTAGGAGAGCTATTCCCGTCTAACAAAGAGACTCTTACTCGAAGCACTTCCCTTGAAAGTTGGCTTGCCCCATGCAAGAGTGCAGAGGATGGGGGGAGTAAGGAAAGTTTAAGGGACATTGAATCAACCGTTGAGCCCACTGGAGAACTCAGTAAAAGAACCCTTGAGCTTCTCAAACGCCTTGAGAATATCCAAAGCCCACTTTCTCTGAAAATGACACGTAGTGTCTCTGATGTAACGCTCCAGAGCAGCTCTCTGTGGCGTGGCTCACGCTCGGCTGGTGCTCCCTCCCCCATTAACGAGAGCTCGGCAGCTTCATCGACAGAGCTGAGCAGCACTGAGGACTCTTCTCTAGCATCCGAAGATCTAGCGGTGCAAATGAACAGCTTTGTGCCCATTGAATGTAATGCATCTTTCAGAAAACATTGCCGTGGCCTGCAGCAATCTGATGAAACCGATGGAAGCATCAGTTTGGTCGTCAACGTCTCTTGCACATCGGTCTGCACGGATGATGAGGAAGACAGTGATCTTCTCTCCAGCTCCACTCTGACACTCACTGAAGAGGAGCTTGGGATTAAAGATGACTCCAGTGTAACCTCGGATGAAGAATACATTGAAGGTTCCTTCGCTCTTGGGTTGGATTATATGAAGGGGGAACTTCAGAGCTGGATGAAGCCTAGATTTCAGATTAGAGAGAAAACCGAGGCAGAGCTCGTAGATGAGTTACAGTGTGGCCCTTTGTCTAAAGACGTCCTGACATCCGTAAAAATCAATGATCGACAAATTCTTAATAGGACTGCGTTGAAACTCTTAGAAGCCAACACTAGCACCAAAAGTGAGAATGTGGACGGTGTCTGCAAGGATGCCACTCGGAGCTACATCAGCCACTTCATTGATGATATGGAAAACGGCAATGTTGAGAACTCTCGTGTCAAAGGAACAAAAGAGGATGATGAGCTTCTGAGGGAGGAAGGAAGTCTGCTAACAAAGAAAGGCGAATCGTTTAAAGGCTGTTCTGTAAAGGCAGATGCTACAGCTACAGTTAAAAGCAATACCTCTTCGTCCTCTTGGGAACAAGCAAGCGTGTGCTCCCTAGAAGGCCAGTTGAAAGGTGAGCTGCGCTGCCATAATTCCCATCGCCCTTCCTCCATCACTCCGTCAGACGACTGTTCAGGTTTGCCAGACCTTGCTCAAAGCGGTCACAAGCAGCTTGCTGCCTTCCTGAACGAAGTTGATGAACATGATAGAGAAGGATCTTCAGATAATTGCAGCCACACCGCTTCTATATCTGAAGAACCCAAGAGAGAGAATGTTCATGATTTTGTGATGGAGATAATTGACCTGACATCTGTGGCCCTGAAGACCAAGGAGGCACAGGCAGAGAGCTCAACGTCTGTGTCTCAGATCAAGGAGAAGGTCCTCGAGCACTCACATCGGCACATTCAGCTGCGGAAGGGTGACTTCTACTCCTATCTGTCTCTGTCCTCTCATGATAGTGACTGCGGAGAGGTCAGCACCTGCACAGAGGACAAGAGCAGCACCCCGATACTTTCAAGCACCCCAGATTTTCATGATGAAGAGCCTCTCTTTGAGGCCTGCACAGAGGAAGTGTACCTAGGCCCTCCTCTCTGCTACAGCATGTCCGCTAGCAAACGGCCCACGAGACTTGGTGCCAAAAAAACCCACGGTCGCTTTAGCCCAGCGTTTGCGTTGGGTTCTGATGAATACCAAAAAGAATATAGTATTTCGGAAGGAAGTGAAGCTGGTAGCCAGTCAGTGTGCCATAATGAGGCGCCTTATCTTAATCCTTTACCATGTGAAACCCCGATAGATACTGTTGAATGTTTTGCAGATACTAAAATGCTTGAATCCAATATTTCCTCTGTAATGACTAAGATAAGAGTCTCTTGCTCCTCTACAAATCCTTTAAAAGAGGATGGAAGCCTTTATATTAATCCCAAAATTAACCGGCCGCTGATAAGGAAGGCTGATAGCGATGAAAGAGCTCCTGCTTCACAGCTGATGAAACAGAGAAGTATCTGGAAAGGCCAGCGCTCTCTACAGGAAGCCAAGTCGACTCGTAAACAGGTGTGTTTCGACAAGCTCCTCTATATCTGCATGTAATGAGAGCAGTGTGCGTTTCTGGAGAAGTCATCTTTGAGTAAATATTTAGGAGGGGGGTTTTATTCATTCTGATCAGCCTCCTCTCACCGAAACACCCCCCTCCCCACTTGCATTTTCCCCTGAAGTGCTAATGGAAGGAGGATTTGCAGGCATAGATTTAAAATTTTAAGGTCTACAGAACAGAATAATCATAATCAGGCAGATTATATTATGATTCATAAGCAGGAATGCAAAGGGGATCGTTACTTAATTTCATGACTGAATTAGCATCTATTTGTGTTCTTTTATGGACTTTTCACTTTCATGTGCAAACTCCTCGCAGCTTGGTTCAAATGCTTGTCTCCAATTCCTAAGTTTGACCTCCCACTTTCTCCCCAGTCACCAGTTGATATTCACTCTTGCGCTCATAAAGTTGTATTGATTTCATTTAAATAGCTGAAAGGGAATTATTACAATTTTCATTTAGTTAGAGGTTAAACCTTAATGTAATTCCTCTGAGTATTATCATTTTGAAGCTTTCGGTGGATTTTTAAGAGCCTAAATGTGCTCGAAAAGTCACTGAGTTTCGAACTTATGTTGGAACTGGTGAAAATTGAGGTTTGATTGGTACATGAAATGGCTCGATAGTGCCACCTAACATGTTTTTGCTCAGGGTGCGGTAAAGGTTTGTTGTAGGTGAATTAAATTCGGCACAAATGTGTACAGTGTTGTTTTTGGCAGCCATCTAAGTTGTAGTCTTAGTCTTTTTGATGAAAATGATTTTAGATTTGGTCACAATTTAGTCAACAAGAATTAAAAGTCTTAAGCTTTACTCACCAAAAAATAAAAGCTTTTAGTCTCATTTTAGTCAATGTAGATTCCTTTTTAGTTGATTAAAAATGGTCTTTTAATAAGTTAATTTAACTCTTTAAATAAACGTTTATTTAACCATTTCATATTGTGACATTGTCGATTTATGAACTGTTTAGTATAATACAAAATAAAGTGTTAACACAATGGAATAATTGATCTTCCTCACTTTAAAAAAAGCCAAGAACAAAAACATTCTGAATTTGGCAATTGTGGCTTTATTTTTACAATTACCTAAAGCACAATAAATGTATGTAAAAAATAAGAGCAATGGCAATATTTAAAAGCATGAAGAAGCAATGGCAAAAAGTGGAAACACCAATCTCACCTGAAGTTTTATACATAACTCCAGGCCAAAATAGGCTGCTAACTTTATTAGCAAATGTCCATTTTAGTCTAGGGTTTATTAGCTGCGTGTGTGTTATTATCACAGTTCCTCAGGTGTGTAGGCAGCAGATAGCATTTCGTTGATTTCAATCACCCACACCACCATTATCCCCAAAAGAGAGAGGAGTCTGGCCGCATGGAGACAAGGAAAGTGGCAGTGGATACTTTATATTTTGAAAATTTTGAATCAGAAATGTTATGATCGTGTAACTGTCCACGCTCGTTTTCGTTAACAAAAACTCTCGTCAAGTTTTCATCGTAACAGAGACATATTTAGCTCTTCAGCGTTTCGTTATCGTAACGAGAAAAAGGTTTTATCAACAAATATTTTTGTTATCGTCATCGATGAAAACAACACCGCAAACTAAGACTTAAATAATAGGGATTGCGTTTCCAAAATCGACAGCTATTTTGGGAAAATCTCTAAAAATGGTCACTTTTGCCTCTTAACTCCATCAGTCTTATCGTAAGGCATATGGGATGTTAAATTGCGAAGCTTTTTTGACTTTGTTAAATTATATACTCAGAGTGGCCATTGATAGTCGAAATTTAGCCATAAGCAGGAAAGTGTTATTAACTCAGCCATACAATGTCTGACCTGGTTCAAATTCAGAATTGATGTCTGAGAGCATCTACAGCAGACATTTACTGTTCTAGCATAAAATTCTAAATTCTGTGTCATGACACCATTAAACAAAGCAGGAGGATTTCAGATACTTATTTTTTGGAGTAAAACAATAGATATAGTTATACGATAAAAATACATATATTTCACTCTGAAATCTATCACACTTTAAATTTACTTGAATAAGCACTTAGGTCCCAAATGATCAGAATTTGCATATTTTCAATTGTTCAAAAAATGCATTGGAACACATGATAATGTTCAACCAATATACACAATAATATAAAGTAAATTCAAGCGTTCTTTTTAAGTGCATGAATGTGAAACAGTGGATGAATTTAAATAAACAAAATATATAAAATGAAGGAATAATCTTGTGTTTTTCTCTCTCTTCCAGCTGGCAAGGTCAGAGTCCACCGGTGGAGCTGTGGAGGGCTGCAGGGCTCATCTCAGCGGCCTGCAGACAGATCGCTCATCTGCAGGGAGGGCTGGAGTCAGCAGCAGGCCTCAGGTCAAGGTATTTTCTATAGGACTCGCTTCAACACACACACACTCACCCGCTCTTGCTCCCGGACACTTCCAGCACACCGCTCAAAAACAGCCGCAGGGCCTTCTTCTGACGTCAAGCGTTACATTGCAAACAACCCCATTTTCCACTTCTGTGATTTATTAGCGCCACTTTTGAAAAGAGCATCATGGGTGTGTTTTTCTTGTGGTTGTACGTGGTGAGCGTTTATTCATGTCCCTTCACAAGTCGAAATGTGTCAAGATTACAGTGTTTTTAGTATCAGGCTACTGTACTTTATATAAGACGACTCCCTCACCAGTGTATTGGTTTGAAAGCCTTCATTATATAGCATGGTCTATACATCCAGCAGTGTTTGCCTTAAAATTGTTGTGCCATTTTCTCTCTCTCTCTCTCTTTCTTTTACTGTGGCTTCATCATCGGTGCAGGCCTGAAATAATGGCTGTGCAGGCAGCAATCATTCCTGTCGATGAAAAGCAAACTTTAAAAGATACACTCTTCACTTTCAAACACACAGACTGCAGCAATACGCAAAACTGTGTGATATGGCAAAATTATTGATGATAAAACACACACTTGAGCATGTCTTATGTGGGGTTGATTAAAATTTCAGTGTGAGGAAACTACAGGAATTTCCGTATATCGATACTGTCTATGTGAGATTTTTATGTTGCCAAAGACTGACCCCTACATAGCAACCAGACTGTTTACCTTAGCAACCAATTTGGCATATTTCTATCTCAGTATAGGAAAATCATAGATACATGGGGGTTAAGTTATTTTGCTCGTATTGGCATGGGAAAAATAATAGTATGTTACTGACCCCTACATAGCAACCAGACTGTTTACCTTGGCAACCAATTTGGCATATTTCTATCTCAGTATAGGAAAATCATAGATACATGGGGGTTAATTCATTTTGCCCGTATTGGCATGGGAAAAATAATAGTATGTTACTGACCCCTACATAGCAACCAGACTGTTTACCTTGGCAACCAATTTGGCATATTTCTATCTCAGTATAGGAAAATCATAGATACATGGGGGTTAATTCATTTTGCTCGTATTGGCATGGGAAAAATAATAGTATGTTACTGACCCCTACATAGCAACCAGACTGTTTACCTTAGCAACCAATTTTGCATATTTCTATCTCAGTTCAGGAAAATCATAAAGACCTTAGCAACCAATTTGGCAAATGTATCTCAGCTTAGGAAAATCACAGATACATGGGGGTTGCTTTATTTTTCTCAAATTGACAAGAGGAACATTTTATTATGTCACTGAACCCCTCATACCAACCAGACTGGTTGCCATAGCAACCGATTTGACATATCTCTATCTCAGCTTAGGAACATCATAGAGACATGGGGGTTGCTTTATTTTACTCATATTGACACAGGGAACATCACTGACTCATCCATAGATACTATACTTGTTACCATAGCCAATGATATGGCATACTGCAATCTCAGCTTAGGAAAACCATAGACACTTGACAACATTTTAATATCATTTTAAACAGCACTAGGACAAGCCTACATCAAAGTTTGCAGCAAATATTAGCCATCTAGTTACTTTTTGCTGATTTACTACAAATATACAACCCCAATATATGCAAAGTTAGAGGAAGTTGTGCATTTAGCTGATTTTAATATAATATATATATCACTACAAATATTAGGAAAAGGCTTTAAGTTGTAGGGTGTCCCCTGCCTGTACATGACAGATGAAATGATAAGCTTGGAGTGATAGAAAAGGAAGGTCAGTGTGCTGATTGTTATTCGCTGGTGAGTGCCCCGAGGCTTGATGGAAACAGACTGAAGCATTGGCCTCTGTGAGTTCATCAGCTCAGCCCCGCGGTCACCGAGGTTTCAGTCGGGAGGACAGAGAAGAACTGCACTGAACACACACTGAGAGCTTCAGACTTCATGGGGAAACTGGCAAGAGAAGCTTGCTAGGTCACTGCACAGCATCTAGCATTATGAATTTCATTCATCAGAATAATAAAGGGAAAGTTTATAGCAATCATCTACTAACAAGAATTTCACAGTTTCTAAAGATTCAGGTTTCACTGACATCCTAATGGTTATTTCACCACATGTTGTTCAAAACAGCATGAATTGCTCTACATTTGTTCTTTTTTTAAAAATGCCTCCGGGCTATGCCATCAGAACCAAGCAGAAGAGCATTACCTTATTTATGGTTCATTTTTCAGCTGTTTTGTTATATATTTAAAACTGGAGTTTTCTGGAAGCTTTACAAGTTAATTGTACACTGCAAAAATTTAAAAATTTAGCAGTTTTTATAAACTTTAAGCGCTAGCTTTTTCCCTCTAGCTCTCTTACCCTCTTTTTTTTCTTTCTCCTTTATTACTATCTTTTATTCTCTCACTCTTTCAGTCTCTTGCTCACTTACTCTCTCTCTCTTTTAATCTATACAGCTCTCTGCTATTTCACTCTCTCTTTCTTTTTTCTCTCCTCTTTTTTCTCCACATTTCTCTTTGTCTCTATTCATGCTACTTATCTCTTTCTTTTCTTTCATTCTTTCATTTTTTCGTTCCTATTTTTTCTAACTCTCTCTTTTCCTTCTCTACCTCTTGCTGTTTCTGACCGTTTTTTTTTCTTCTCTTTCTCTCTCTTTCTGTTTACCTCTCCTCTGTTTGGATCTCGCTTAGAAACACCCTTAAGAAAATGGTTCTGATGCGAGCTACATTTTAAATTTGTAGGATTAAATTATTTATCCGTGTAATACTTTTGAGTCGTATTTAGAACAAAGTATAATTTTTCAGGCTTATTTACACCACTGATAGTTTGCATGATTAACTTTAAACAAAAATGCATTTTACAATACATGAACTGCTATTATTCAGTTTTGGTAAAGCTCCTCCCACAAATATATGACATCATCCTTTTATGCCAGCACAAAAAGCTTGTTTTGTATCTATTAAATGACTACTTGAGGCTGCAAAACAAAGTTTCAATCACATTATGTTTTGATTCCCAGTGGCTGAAACCTTTGCAGTTATTAATAGCATATGAATATTTGTTTTGTTTGTAGAGAATCTCAGGGAGTGTGCCCAGCCCTGTGTGTAAGATGATGGACTGAAGAGATTCTGCGACGTGGTGCGGGGATAATTTCCACAAGTCCTTCCTCTTCCCGCTTTTCCTCACAGCTGCTTCACTCTGTGGCTTCTGATTCCCCGGAGCCTGGCGTAGCTGCTGCTGTTCTCAGAGGTTTTCCAGTTTCTCTGTGCTTTACATGAAGCCCAGGGTGTGTGTTCTTCTGGCAATCAGCAATGTCCTTGTATAATGACTCACATTGAGGTTAGGAATCCAGCTTCATGTTCTGACTAGCGCCTCAGTTTCTATGCAACACAACTGTTGTGTGTGGCATGAGATCTTTGGCAGTTTGATGCAATGCCATTTTCTTTTTTTATTCCCTCAAATGCAAAGAATTGTATGAACATTCTGTGCCTTGCATTTACTATGTTTTTGTGTGTCCTGTGAGTGGAGAAAGAGCAGACGAGCGGCACGGCAGAGAAATGGCCATCTGTAAATATGTAAACTGTACCTTCAGTCCCTGGTGTATGATGATGTCATATTACTTCATGTAGCTGTTACTGTTTGTGTAATGTGATGTGAATTAATAACTCCTGTTAGACTGCATGGTGATCTACGTATGTACAACGACGACTTCTTTAAATAAACCTTGTTTAATTCATTTATCTTATAGAAGATTCTTTTTCCATATCATACATTAGATTAGTGCATATGCCACACTTTTAACCGCACGGAATATTTACAAATCTACTTGAGCATCCTTTTTTTTTCAGATGAAATGTTGGAGGTTGTTGTAAATGTGAAATGAAATTAAAATGTAAACTGTAAATTATTTCTTGGACGGATGTTAAATGGTATTAGTAATATAACTATACATTTAATAATAAACATTCTGCAATTGACCTAAGCCCTCTTAGTCCCTTAGTAATTGCTGTCCTGGAGAAGCTGTCAGTACGGAATCATTGGATAAAAGGTGTATCTTTGCAGGTTTACCGGTTGTCAGAGGTGACAACATCCAGGATCAACACTCTTCATGTTTTACTTTATCAGCAGTTCAACCCTTAGAAGTATGGGGCCTTTACAATTTGCTCTAATAAATTATCCTTAAAACAGTTTGTTTTTTTTTCTGTTTTTTATTTTTATTTTACAAATATTTACAAATATTTTTTAAATTAAATTGCACAAAATACAATTCAGAGTAGTACATTTTGTCTTTTTTACTGCAAAAAAGGGTTAAGTTAAAATAAAATGTGCTTTTTCCGCCAGAATTTTAAGAAACACAAGCCATATCACAGTTGTTATACTTCCTAGAGTTATCCCTTCTTTTTACCCTTAATATCACTGATTTGGGGTGCACATTTGGGCTTATGTGTCATAACTCTTAAAATGTTCATTTAATAAAAAATCAAAGCTACTTAATTCAAAACAGAAGCTGTGACTGGCAAACGGACCATATTGGTGCCTGAGGTGCCATCTAGTGATGAAAATAACCTTTGGATAACTTTTCGCAGTAGCAAAATCGCAGTAAGACCTGTGATTTTATTTGCATTTTATATTTGTCCAAATATTTATGTGAACGATTTGCAATATTTACCATTATATTTATCCAAAACAATACTGCCAACCATAAGTTCATTCCTTTCCCACAAAAAGCCGTTAATAATCTGGGAGTCCTTTTTGATTGCGAACTGATATTCAGTCATCAGATAACCAATGTCGTGCAAGCCTTTTTCTTCCAGTTACCACTATTAAGAAAGGTTAGAAACTTTATTCATAAACGTGATCTCGGGAGGGTAATATTTTGGCATTAATAAATCCAGTATTGCCAGGCTGCAGGCAGTTGTAAACCCTGCAGTTCTAAAAAAGATCCAATATTACTCCCATCTTAAGGAAACTTCGTTGGCTCGGGATTCATTATAAAGTCCTCACATTTGTTTTTAAATCTCTGCAGGGGTTGGTTCCTGCCTATATTAGGATATTGTACACCCCTCAGCTAAAACAGTAAGGTCAGCGACGTATTTGCTCCTTACTGTGCCTAAAGGGAATGTTGTAAACGTTGGGGCGGCCGTGCGTTTAGTGTTTTTGCTCCACAGCTGTGGAATTCACTGCCAGTGTCCCTTAGGTCCATAAATCGGCTGGGGACCTTTAAACGAAAATGTTTTAATCTAAGATTTGGTAATGAGGAAGAGTAGGGATGGAGTCTTAGTTTGGCGCATGAGTTTTTTAATGTTGTCTGTCTTTAGAGCTTGTTTTATTGTGCAGCACCCTGGTCAACCTTGTTGTTGTGGTGTGGCGCTTTAAAAAAAACAAATTAAAGAACCAAAAAGTGCTTGGAGCAGTGTTTGCGCTTTAGGGGAGGTTCCCCTTTTTTTTTTTTTAGAAATAGTTTAAATTTATAAGTTGACTTTACTGAATTTATATTTTGCCTCAACACTTTTGATTTTTGTTCTAAAACTAAAAAACTGGAGTTTATTCTCAATATTGAGATTGTTAAAAAATATGTCTAGCGTTGCCACAAAATAACTATTTTAAGGTAATTTATTAGAGCAAAGTGTAAAGTAGTAAAAGATAACAAAAAAGGCTCAGAACTTCTACTTCTTAGAGAACTTCTAAGCTATTATTTGCAATTAATTCCCGCGAACATGAAAATATAATGTAAAACGATGGTTATTCGTCCCTCGAAGGGTATTCAGCCCTTCACTTTGAGTCTTCCCCTTTGTTTAAAAGAAAATTGGGGTACCCCTTCATCTTATGTGAACAGGCAAAATAAAAGGGGAAGAGGTATGGGACAGAAAATCTATTGTATGAAGTCTTTAGTAAAGACTACAACTATCCGCCGTGATTTGAGAAAATAACATATATTCATCCAAACACCCCCAGAACCTGCTTTGAGAGTGGTGGGGATAGAAACAAAGAACTTTGAACTTGTTATTAAAGTGTTCAACCATCACCGTTACTTGTTTCAACAATAAATATGACATTCTTTTAATCAACAAAGCTGCATTTTTCCAGAACTCTTGCTAATTACAATGTATGTGCCGAAACATTGAAATGTTTTCCGTGTGGTAGATGTTCTCAATAATTGCTGCTGAATTGAATTTTTTTTTGTTCTATAGCCTCACTTTTTAGAATCAACCCTCGTGACAAACCTGAGAAACTGATTGTGTGCATCAATCACACAACGCCGTCTAGTCTGCAATTGCTTTAACCTTAGCAATGTAGAAACACGTCATCAAACGGCCAAGGCGTCCGTCAGCAGCTTATTTTTCTGTCTAATATGCTGTTTACAGGAAGTCTTGATGACTCTGAAGATTGGTGATGGGCCCTCACAGATTCAGATGTGCAGAGGCATGGGAAGCTCTGAAGCTCTTCAGCAGCCAATCAAGCTCTGACTCTCTCTCTCTCCCTTTCCCTGATTGCCCCTGATGATCAGCTCTCTCCATCATCGCTCATCGGCTCCGGCAGGATTGCCTGTTTGTTGATGATGAGCACTCGCTTGCACCGGAACAAAATCAGCTGGTGGGAAAGAAAGGCTCCTGGAAGATCTGCTATAAATGTATTCACCCTCAGGTCATCGTAGATCTGGGCAACTTATTTATAAATTAAAAGTAGTTCTCAAAGCACTTTTTAAAAGGGGAAAAATGCATTTTATCAAGGTGCAGGGCTGGAAAGAATGGGATATGGACTGAAGTGCAGTTCAATCTAACTTGTGCTGAAACATTTTAGTTGAAATTTTACATTTCTAATTTCGTCAGGGCATTGCATTCTGGTTAAATAAACAGGAATTAACAACAGATTTAAAGATGAACAATCCATTTAAACAAATTTTCTTTTTTTTTACTTGATTTCAAAACAGATTCCAATGTCATACATTCGTAAGTGAGTATTGGTCCATCTTAAGTAACTTATTTCAATGTTTTATTACATTTATAATCAAAAAAGTTTTCAGCAAAGACATTTAGTAAATACATGTTAAATAGACACATTTCTTTACCAAATATGTGCATTTTTACACTAAATTAATTAAATCTCAGAAATAATTAGAATTACAGGATAGTATGTTTTAAGTGACAAGTTTCAGCAGTAGCACCTGGAGATAATTAGCCATGGGCGGTCCTCCCAATCATCTTTGTCAGACCTCCCTTTTATAAGCAACGACGACGGCAAAAAACCCTCCACCTCCCCTTCACCACGTCATGTTCTGTTAAAGTGTGTGCGTGTGGGGGGCATCCTTGCCCTCCTTTGGAGAGCTTGCCTGGTACGTGTTTTACACTCATGAAATGACACTCCAAAATATCATCACAAAATAATCAAATATGTAAATAAGAAATTGAGAAAACTGGCTCTTCCCATGGCCTTCTAAAGATCCAAGTGACGCAACTTGCGGCAGAAAAACTGACATGGAAATGAGTAAAAATTGGGTACATGACTAAAATGTTTTATCTAAGAAAGTATAGATATTTGTGTAAATAAATGTATCTGAAACAAACATTATATTTGGATTTATGTAGTAATCTAAGAGATTTAATTTATAGTGAAGTGTAGTTGTAGAGACTGGGGACAAGCAAAACATTTTTTCAGTGTTTTACGTGGATTTTATCAATATTTTAAATGTTTTAGCTTAAATTTGCAATACGAGTAGTATGTGGTACCCTTTGCTTAGTAATAAAATGTATTTATGAAGCTATTTTAATGCTTATTTATTCATATGAAGTCCCAGGGACAGAAATGGCGTGCATTTGGTGGAAGGCGTCACAGTTTTTGCTGTTGCATAACAAATGAAGTACAGAAAAAGCAGTGTTTTGATAAAAAAAAGATTATAAAAACAAATGTGTTTGATCATGAACTGCACGTCTACAAAGCAGAGATGATAAAACTGTCGGACATCAGTAACATCACGAAGAAGCCCGGTCTTTGTCCTGAGCCACTACTACAGATCCACATTAAATGCGAGCGAGAAAGTCTCGTTAATATTTAAAATACGCTTTTTGGCATGGGACGATGGCATTGATAAATTAGGATGGAAATGAATTCTTACACTGTCTTCAAAAAGCTGCGTGGTGAACAAATTATTCCCCTTTTTGCAATTAGCAGGACATTTTTGTATGAAATGGAAATGGCTTTAAAGGTAGTAAAGGTCATGTGTATCGAAGCATGGTGACTTTGCAATTACAGCCAGTCAGAATGTTGATTTGGAGGCTTTGCCCAAGCGTAGATGGAAAAATTAATAAGTTGAAGTCTCTTTGTTGAAAAGATCGCTGTTGATTATTTGACATTATGTGACAAAGAAGACAACTTGTGGAGGATTTTTTCCACATGACTTTAAGTGGGATAAAAGAACCGGAGGCTGACCTTCAAATGCCAGAAACATCTTTTTCGTTTGAAGGACGTAATGTCAAAACTTTGAAGTGTTTAAGGGTCTCTCACTGTTGGTTAGGGTTGTTTGCAACCATCAGCACCGACCACCACGCGTCATCAAGTCTCCAATTCAAGAACAAGCATTATATTTGTAAATCATCACAAATAACACCATTTCCATTCCAAATAACCTCTTCAGACATTACGGTGCCATTACTTCCCAGAATAATTTTAACTGCACAATTATATGGTAACTGAGAGAGACCAAAAGTGTGTATCACATGGCTGGCTTTAAAAAAAAAAGTTAAAAATGATTTCCTCAGAAACTGTTTCAATACCAATATTTATAAAAAAATAAATCGATTTTTTTTTTTGGTGATTCACGATGGCTTAATTTTCACCTAAAAAAAACTAGGCGGGACCATGTAATTGACAGCTATGATTGACAGCTACACTGTACATCGGTCAAATTGAGAGAATTTGGTATATAATAAGTTATATAACAGGATGCCTGTGAGAGGGGCGTGGGTGACTCAGACTTTAGGCGGAGATCTGAAACCATGACGGTTCTATCTTTATCAGGATGTTGCGTGTGCACCGCTCAATGGTGGCTTCCAGGAGATCTCCGCTGAGGTTTCATATTTGCCCAATGGTAGTAAGTGGTTTCACGTCACCCAAACCACGGAGATCACCCCCCATGGTCCTGCTAAGGTCCTGCTAAGGATTTTCTCCCAAGTCTACGGTAGAAAGCCAAATTAAAAAATTTGCGCAAACAATTGTAATGATTTTTGAAAGTAAAATGTTGTTGTTTTGTATTTTCATGCAAACCAAAAGAACTATTGTTGTTGATGTTTACAAGTTATTATTTTTAACTTGTGAAAATATTCATTCATTCATTTTCCAACCTGTTTATTCCCATTTTGGGGTCACAGGGGTCTGCCAGTGCCTATTTACAGCGCACATTGGGAGAGAGGTGGAGGTACACCCTGGACAGGTTGCCAGTTCATCGCAGCTTGTGGAAATAATTCAATTATAATCTGAATGTGGAATTTACTGGGGAACGTGTCACAGTAAATTGGGACGGCCATGTGTTGTAGGTTTCCTGGAAGGCATGCAGGTGCTCAATGAAAATATGCAAACAAATATTGATTTAAAAAAATCTATAGACGAGCAAAAACAAACATATGAGCAAGAAACAAGTTACTCGGAAACATGGGGTCAAGACAATTTATAGGAGTGAAGAAAAGTGAATTTAAATGATGGGTTGGGGAAGACAAAAAAACCTGTGAGTTTCTGTTTGGCGAGAGCAGAGTCTTGTGGGAAATGGAGTCCATGTGTCCTCCAGCTGCTCATTCTTACAATAAGTTCATTTTGTTGCCTTGTAAAAGCCAACCTATTGTTATCTATTGTTGTCTATTTTATTGGATAAAAAAAGTCTATGTTTGTCTATGTTGACCGTAGTAACAATTCACAATTTAATTGTATTATGTCAGCTATTTACAACTCCCTAGCAACCAAATTTTCTGACATTTATCTCAGCTTTGATAAATGGTGGAGACATGGGGGTTGGTCTACATAACAAAAAAAGGGAAACATTGTATTATGTCACTGACCCCCTCCATGGCAACCCGACTGTTTATCTTAGCAACCAATTTGGCCTATCTCTATCTCTGCTTTAGAAAATCATAGACATGGGGGGTTGGTTTATTTCACTCAATGCGACATTAGTAACATTTTAAAAGTTTGTTTAAACTTCAGACTTTAAGTTTAATTCTGATGTCAGTTTAATACCAATTTGACATCCAGGAGTGACTGGAAATGGTTTGCTATTACTAGATAATCTTAGCTAGATTACAGTGAGTAAATAATTACATTTTCTTTGTTGAAATGTCCTTTAACACAGATGTGGAGGTGGAGGTGTGCGAGCTCAGTGCTGTGCTGAAGGTTTGATGTGATGGCACGATATTAAACATGACATGTCACCATAACAGCACTTCTGTGTCTTGACAGGATGTCTATACATCACAGGCTTTTATGTTTGGATGTAATGATAGGCCTTTGAAAGAGTGTGAAAAGCTCAAGCTGCGAGTCACATCTCTGCTGGCAGAATTCAATAAAACAACCTTATTCTCTGTGTCGGTATGGAAAGTGTTCGGTTCGGTTATTGTGTGGGGTAAACAGAAGAGAGGACGACAAGCCTTATGTTTAGGAGACAAAAGAGGCTGTGTCCCATCAGTGATTCCCAAACAACCTTCTGGAATCAAAGCAGTTTTGACGGATGGATATTTGACCCTTCAATTTTGCAGAAAGAGCGTATCTGGGTTTGTTCGATGGTTTTTCTAGACGACTCATTTGGAGTCAAGAAAGAGTCTGAATCTTCAAGATCTTTACAAGAGAATGAATTGTGATGCGCAGGGGGCATTTACACTCTTGAAGTAAGATGTTTATCGAGTAAAATGGCATGAGAAGCTCAGCATCTCTGGGCCCTATAAAGAGTGGGCGTGGCCAGATATTGAATGATGATTGGATGAGTTTACTGTTCTTGGGAAAGAATATTTTTTAAACTAATTTACTTATAATAAATAATTAAAAACTAATTATGGAGCATCATGCCACCCGTGGGAATTGTTATGGCACAATACTGTTCGATTTGATAGACTTCAGTCACCAGTGATTCACAAAACTTTAATAACGGTTAGGCTCTGTTTGGATCAGTTTACAGAGTTGAATCTTTAAAACTGGTCAGTAAAATGATTTTGGAGAATTTAAAACTTCCTTTTTTGTGTGATTAATGGATTAAAGAGTCCCAAACAGAGAGGAGTTATTCTGGAGCTGTTCTAAAAATTTGGGGCGCAATGAGTGACCCCATGAAAGTGCTGCCACTTTACCAGTTTTTCTGGGGTCATTGGAGATGTGAAACTAATGCTGTTCTATGGCTTTGGATCAGAGCTAAATTGTCTTGAAAGTAAACTCTTTGACCCCTTTTCTTTTGTGGCTCTATGGGAGTGGTGTGGCCAACAATGGCATCAATCAAAATGTACTTTCTTTAGTATCACATTACAGATTGTTAAATTTTGTTATATTTTGTTATATATTAAATATACAATGTGCTCCCCCATTTTAAAAATCAAGAATCTGTCACTCGAACACATTCTCTAGGTCTTCTGTTTCAAGTAATGTGTCACGATTAATTCATGCTTTGATTCAGCAGATTAACTTAATTTTTTAAATTCTAGTCAGTTTTTTTTATTTGTTGCATTTTGGAGTCTATGGTGATTCATTTTACAATTAAAGATTAATATTAAGTCACAATTATTTCCACATAACAAAATACCATTCAAAAACAGACAAAACGATCAGCCCTCCTATAATCCTTGGGGTCCCATTGAGTGTTTACCGTAGATAGATTCATGTACGTGTATGGATGTTTATTTTAACTCAGTGAACTTGGTAAACTGGATTTTCCTTCCCCTTGTTTTATTTTTTTATTTATTTATTTTTTTTTTGTCGAGAGGGGACAATATAAATCACATGGCTATAAAAGCTTGAACAAATGGATTCTAAACCATTTCTCGTTGTGCTCTGTGGCTCTCTTTTTATGTTTTCTGTCAGTGAGATTTTGTCACAGGTTTTTGACAGTGAAAGTGAAATAGAGGAGAATGTGTCCGAGACAGAGGATAATCTTGAGGAGGACCCTGATTATGAGGTATCCTCCTCATATGAAAATGAGACTCCAAGTGTAGACGTAGACCCTGAACTACCAGCAGACACATTTCCTTAAAAAAATATAAAAATATTACAGTTCCGCTCCCCGCCTGAACGACAGGGTGGACTTAGTGCTGCTAATATTATTAAAATGGTTCCAGATTTGCTGTCAGTTATGTTCAAGACATAAAGTCAGCTTTTCATTACACCCTCAATTAAAAATGATATACTTGAATTTATAAACTTAGAGGGGAGGAGGGTCTGCCGGAAAAACTTTGATGTGACTGATTTGCAGCCTACATTGATTTGCTGATTTTGGCGGTTTACAAATAGTTTGAAATACTTTTTGTAAAAAAATAGTTTCTTGGTGTCAAATTGACCCCAAACTTAATTATGTTCCAGTCTTTGCAAAAAGATCTAATAAAAAGGCATTTTATGTGAAACTGTGAATTGTGTGTCTGTCAGAGTGGTGTAAAGTAATCAACAAAGATATCAACCTGACACCAACCGTTTAGCAAAAAATCTTATTCTGGAAGCTTTAAATTGCTGGGGTGACCCCAGTGGATAAAAGGTGTTTGTGGATTTTAGGGTAACACCTGGACCTAAAATTTGTGGATCACCCTGGACCCTAAGCGACGGTTCTCATCGCCTATGCCTTGGCCAGTTCTGGTCCAAGATTTGGTTTGTGATCTCTTCCGCATGATCCTGATATTGAGCTCTGCAGTGTATGTGATGCTGCCGTCTCCTCCATTAAAACACTCCCCAGTACGCTGAGTTTCTTCATGTTATTTGTAGGTGAGTAATTGGATTGCAGACGTGTCATCAAAGCATATTAGAAAAACAATCCGATGCGAAATCACACACCGCGCCGAAAGGCCACGTGCAGCTTAGCATCCAGAATAAACAAAATCCATGATGTCATTTCCCTTTGGCCTCTCCAATCAATCATTCCCTGGCTCCTTAGCGTTCCACAAATGCTCGGGCAATCTTTCACTGTTCATTACAGGTGTGGAGGGGTGGACCAGTGACCTTTTACCTTTGCTTTTTAATGTAATCTGCTTCATCAATCAGAGCTGAGGAGGAAGAGCTTCATGGATTCTTTACTGATGGCTACAGGAAATGTCTGAGGATTACATTTCTGGCGTCAACCCACACACATGCGGCAGACACGATAATAGCAACCACAATGAAAAATGCATATATAGATTAGACGAAAAGGGTCAACTTCCAAAAGGCTATGCTTCAGCAAAGTATTTCTTAAATTTTCTAAAATCTGTCCACTTTTGTGATAATGTCTACACTGTATCTAATATATTTTAACCCAGAAGGTTAATTTTAAATATCCTAGTATCTCATAAATGTGTAAGTTAAAGATGGGGCACATTAAGCGGCTAATCAAATGTACTTTAATTGAGAGGCGGCAGCAGTAATCACCTCTGTGAAAAAGAAACAGCCGTATTCATCATGTATTGTTATCTTTCATTCAAGAGGGGTGAAGAAAAATGTTCATTTACATTCACAGCTTCAATTATCCTCTTGTGATAGGTGCAGCGCTGATGACCTCATGATTGACAGCATCACTGCATGGAGCTAATACACAAGTGCATGCTCACAAAAAATCTAGTTCTAAACCATGCAGAATGTTTTGTAGTTTTATTTGGATGCTTTGTAATTATTGAAAGTAAATTTGTGATGTAAATGTATAAAAATATGTATATTGTGACCTCTCAGCTCAGTATTTTCCACAAGGGTTTAGAAGCCAGAAAAAATACAGAACATTAACAGAAATATGAAATCTGTTTACTTTATTAGAAACCTGTAATTTAATAATACATAACAATTTATACCACAATCCAGTGGGTTTAAAATGTAAGATTTATTTTGTACCCCCTTTATAACAGAAATTTTAACCACTGTTCGACATTTACAAGTAGAAACAAAATATTTTGTTCTAACTTATCTTCAACCTTCCACTTTCCCAACCAGAAAGTGACTGAAGCTGTAATTTCTAGACTCGCCACTACTGCTGATGTCAGTAGAGAGCAGATTCTCTTTAGCAGATTCCATCCACATTTGGTGAAGTTTGGAATATCCCATAGAAAACGCTGGATGGAAATAGCAAGACAAATTCCTAAATTCCTAAATACTGTCATCAAAGAGGTCAATGACCGGAAATATTCCCAAAGAGCAGTCACCCGCCTCAAAAAGCAAGAAGACATGACTGCGTTTAGAGTGGTCCAACGATGTGTTCAAAGACGCAAATAAGATTTTCAGCAACAATTTGATTTTGTTTTTGACTGTGAAAGTGACACAGAGTCAGGATATCTTGAAGAGGACCCAGATTATGAGGCATCCTCCTCAGATGAGAATTACCGTATTTTTCGGCTCATAAGACGCACTTTTTCTTCCCCAAAACTGAGGGGGAAAAGTTGGTGCGTCTTATGAACCGAATGCAAACCGCCGCGAAGTCCGGTAACGGCCGTATGAGAGGTGTAAGAGCTCCGGAGCTAGGCCGAAGCCGCGGCCATATTTGTTTACCAAGCGCTGCGCGCTGACGTCATCGCCCATCTCTGCCATTGCGCGGACGTAACGAAAACGGGGGGAAAAACTACATTTCCCACAATGCCTTTGGCATCCGCATCCATACTTACGTCACGAGCGAAACTACAGAGATCAGCTGACTCTCGCATTTGAGTGATCTCTCACGCTACAAACCCGTTTTCTCACGCTAAAATACATTTCAAGATGTGAAATGGGCACAGCTCATAGTTTGTCTGCTATGTTTTTTGAGCCTGACGATAAGATGATGATCGATAAGCATCGTCTTCAGTCTGTGAGGGTTTTATTTCCACTAAGCATTCACTTGGACAGTTTCACAATCTTGGACAGTTTGATCCTTTATTAATGGAGTTATTTGGGTTTCATAAGCTGACAAAAATCAAAAGGATTTATATTAGAACAAAAAGCATATGCTTGTTTCCAGCGCTCGCTCTCTATCTCTCTCTCTCTCTCTCTCTCTCGCTCGTCGCGCGCGCGCGCGCTCGCGCTCGCGAGGTAAACAAAACGATCTCAATGACTGAAACTCTTCTTTAATAAACTCAAACTCAAATCATCTCTCAACGGTACATCTCACACATGTACATACGAGATAACAAACGTAAGTAACGTGTTCTGCAATTAGGGAGTGTTTGTTTAAAGGGGGGCTCGACTAAAAAAGTTTGAGAACCACTGTATTATTACTAATGTGGGGGCAATCTTACTAGATATTATTAGTAATGTAGTGACAATGTTACTGGCTATTATTAGTAATGTAGTGACAATGTTACTGGCTATTATTAGTAATGTAGTGACAATGTTACTGGCTATTATTAGTAATGTAGTGACAATGTTACTGGCTATTATTAGTAATGTAGTGACAATGTTACTAGCTATTATTAGTAATGTAGTGACAATGTTACTGGCTATTATTACTAATGTGCAATGTTGCTGGAACAGTGATGGTGATAACGAATGGTGGACTTTAGAGTGATGAGTGGGGGCAAAGAAAAACATTACAGCCTTTTTTTTGTTACTTTTACTGTTTACTGTCTGTTCATGTTACATGTTTGGCTGTTAACTTTTACACAGTTGATATAAAATATTTTACAACAGTATTTGGTTCAGAATTTTTTTTTCTGGATTTTCCTCTTTAAAAATTGGGTGCGTCTTATGTGCCGGTGCGTCTTATGAGCCGAAAAATACGGTATACTCCTAGTGTTGACCCTCCTGTTGTCTGTCAACCACCAGTAGACACATTTCCTTCCAAAACCGCTCCCCACTTCAATGACAGGGTAGACTTAGTGCTGCTAATGATCAAAATATTTCCAGGGCTGGTTCCAGATTTGCTGTCAGTCATGTTCAAGAAAAAAACATTTTTTAGAGTGTTGTTAAGTAGTCAACAAAGACATCAATTAGCTGAGATTAACCTTTTTTATTGTGACGGGTTAATTATTTTATTAATCTTTTGTTTAAGTTTAAATTTTAAGCCTTAAACGACTCATTTTACGCACAGAATGTGCTTAAATGTGTTTTAAGTTTGTTTGAAACCCGTTTAAATCTGTAAATTCACTATGAAATCAACTACAAAGCCAAGATGCCACCTGCCCTGTGACAGAAACAATTTCATCAAAAGCGTTTTTATCCTTCCAAAATAGTTCAGGATGGAATAACTCAAAAAACGCTACAGTAAAGTATTTTTTATTTTGGTTTTTGACAGTAAAAAATACTTAGTAAAATGATGTAGAGAGTTTTTGAGAAAATCCATAAGATAATATTTAATTGTACCCAATTCACGTTTGTGTGCACCCAGTAATAAATGCATTTTTCCCCCCAAAAAAAATCCAAGCTCAGGATAAAAAAATAAAAAAATGCAACAGTAGATTGTTCTTATATTTTGGATTCTGAAAGACAGTATTATGTATTATAATGCTGTAAAGACACATCCATAAGAGAAAGACTTTCTGGGGTTACTAGATCCCATAATGGAAACCGCAATTAAATATTTCATGTTTATTAAGAGATATGAACAGACTGAGTACAAAACATGTGAAATATAAAACAATATGTTTACATTGTAACTGTATTAATAAACACAATGAGACAGAGATCATTGTGAGATATTTGACTTCATAACAGCCCACATACACAGTTAAAATCCTGTTAAAGGTTGGAAAAGAAACGGTAAATCTGCCTTGGATAAAAAAAACACTCACAAAAACTCCAAACCCATGAATAATAAACAATAAACCTGACGTGAACTAGAAACCACGATGTGCTCCTGTAATAGGGGAGTAAGTAATTAAAGTGTTGGGTCTATTTAAGGTGGAACGCTAAGGGTCAATTCAGCTCGTATTCATAAAACTTTACAATTGTTAAATATTTCAAAACATAATATATGCATTTAACTATATTGATTTATTTTTTAAACAAATAACACATTTTTTTATTATAATTAACTTTTTTTATAGAGCTAAGAGGACAATGGTGCCGCCCTGTAACTTGGAATTTACATCCCATTTTATTTTCGATTCCATACACCTTTCCAAATTTCACCCAATTTTAGTCTCCTTTCATTTTATCAGAAACCTATGGATGACATCACAGACACAACGTCCATATTTGCATACAGCTTATATTAAATACAAACTTTTTCTTTTTCGCAAATCTTTATGATTCTTTCTGAGGAGTTTCTTATTGATTTCCAAAGTTTACAAGAACACTCACCCCAGCAATAAGTGCACCCCCCCCCCCCCAGTGTCCTGGATCTGTCTTGCGCAGTTTAGCAGAGCACTGTAGACAAATAAATGCAATACACAGCCCTGCAAACACCCAGGGAAGCAGAGAGAAGACAGTGTTAATCTAATTGCATTAAGAGCTGCAATGTGGCTCTAAAGCTTCCAGAACAATCTGTTTGATTCCATCAGTGAGAAACAGGCTTGAGGAGAAGCCCCACTGCTGTCTGCTTTGTTAAGGCTGTTTTTATTACAGAGCTTTTCCATTTGCTGTCCCGCGTGAAGCACTGAGCGTATCTTTATTGCTGTTTAATCATGTCCGCTGATAATCTGAGGGAGTATTTTTCATTTCAGTGGAGACAGAGAATGAAATGTTCTGGCTTTAAATGGTGCACAACAGAGGAACTGCAGGCACCTGTGCTCCTAAGCTCCTGCTAGACATTGATGAGATGAATGTAGGTGCTTTTGAAAGAATCCAAGGCTGGGACCTCAACAGATTTCTAACCATGCTCTGAAAACAACTAAAACAAATACTCAGAATGTTCTCTGGTATAAACACAAGGGTTCATTTTAGGTGTATTTGTCACCTTTCTTATCTCTTTAGTGGATTTTTTTTATTCATTTTTGAATGGTTTAAAAGATTTTGAAAAACTACAGTTTTCTCTTTTGTTTCTGGACATTGTCTCATGCATAATCTGCAATATCCTTGACCATTAAATATTTTATAGCTTTCTGTCTAGTGTGCTTAAACAATATTGGCGAAACATGCATGCAATCTGTTTGAATGCCTGTAAAAAGTTGCGGAATCAATTGGTTCTTGTCTTTTATTTGACGTGTGTCCCCAAAAACAACGCATTCAATTGAGGGACCATTATCCTCAAATAAATCTTGAATTTAGAAGGTCAACTCAAAAAAATCATTTTTTGTAGAAACAATATAATAAATTGTTACCAGTGCTGCTTGTTCCTATTTTTTTTTTTTATTCAACACATAAAAAAAATTCTGTGTTTAACCCTTAGAAGTCTGGTGTCTTCTGAGCATTTTTTTTACTACTTTAACATTTGCTCTAATAAATGGCAAAACTTGTCAACATTTTTGTACAACCACAGCTTTTTTTTACTAATATTTTTTCAGTACATTATACAAAAATAACCAAAAAATTGAGAACAAACAGTTTTTATGTTTTATAACAAATTCAAGAAACACAAAAAATCTACAAAAGGTCAAAAAATACAAAAGGTCTTGTTCTTCCAAGAGTTTTCCCTTGTTTTCACTACTAGATTGCACCGATCGCACCGATTTGGGTTCTGAAAATGAAAATTGAATTTCCTTGTATATTATGTGTAAAACTCTTGTAATGTTCATTTAAAACAAAAAAAGGCAATAACCTTTTTGAAACCAAAAAATAATATTTGAAATTAAAATCAAACATTAGGTGGTGTTATTGGCCATGCACTGGTGCTTGCAGGGACTTCTGAGGTTTGTGCACATTAAAAACTTTCTAGAATACAACTCTAGAATAAAGGCTAAATTTCCAGATTTCACAAAACTTTTGCGCGCATAATTTATAAATAAACATATTGTGTTTAATTATGCAAATTTGGAGGCGGGAGGCTTTGAAAAGCAGCTGGTCGAGACAGTTCTGGGAGCTGATGATGCCGGACCATTTTGATGACAGAATTTTAGAAGGACCAAAACAACTTTTCAGATGTTATGTAATGAAATCGCTCCATTGGTTAGCCCGTGGTTGTGCTGCCCCATCGCGCCCCAGTTCCAAAAGAAAATGCATTGGAATTTATTCTGTAATACGTTTCTATTGTAGTTTATGTGCCTTTTTTCTAATGGGATAAAAAGATGATCATACTATCATTTTGTAAATGTATGCGCATAAAAGATGGATGTAATGATTCTTAAATACTGGCTCTAATTGGCTGTGATTGAATACAGGTTGACGCACGAAGGAGACACAGGTGCTGGGGATAAGTGGGGTCCAGGGTGATGGAGCAGTCACACTACTCTTGAACAATGCAGAATTTCACTGCGTGCCGACCACAAAACAGCGCCATTTAAATAAGTAATTTTATAACATCTCATGGGTCTGACGACTCCAATCTGGTGGCTCAAGTCCCATAGCTGAACCTTCGAATCACACCTCATAGGCGGAAGCTTCCACTTTAGCATTGCTGCTTTTAATTCAAGTCAATGGAATTTTTTCATAGTGTGATAGTTTAATATTTATGATGTACGTTATTTCTGGTTACCTGTGATGGACTGGTGATGTGCCCAGGGTCCACACACCCGAGGTACACTAGAGACCACTGTACAGACCCCTGTGACCCCGAAAGGGAACAGCCAGGAAGGAAGATGAATGATATTTCTGGCTACAGAGGTAAAATCTTATCCCACACAGTAAAATCCTAAGAGTTAAATTAACTCTACTCGGAGTGTATTTGGTCCCACTCTATATAGAGTTAAACTGACTCTGAGAAAGAGTAATTTAATAATCTATTTTCTTCATGTTTTTCCAAATCAGCATGGAAAATGCAAACTAAATATTAACTATTCAGAGAGGGACCAAGTCCACTCCAGAAAGAGTAATAACAGACAAAAATACACTGTTTAGTTCAAATAGACTTATTTAAATAACTCTCCTTCAGAGTTGGTTTAACTCTATATAGAGTGGGACCAAATACACTCTGAGTAGAGTTAATTTAACTCTTAGGATTTTCCTGTGCAGTACCACAGTGAGCTTCTGATATCATTTCAACAATGTAGTCTGCATGTCTAGGTCCTTGAATTCACACACCTGTGGCTTGTGCTGTTTTCTTAGTATTAGTTTAGTATGTTTTTTTGTCCAGTGTTTGACAAAGATCAACATTTCCGTCATATCACTTGACATTCAGGAAATTTGCCTCATGTAAATATGACAATTACAAATCTCACAGTTATGCTTACAGATATCCGCTGGTTTCCTTTCAAGGACTCCCTGCTGATCCCAAAGCATGCTGGGTATGAGATCATTAATAAGCTGCAAATGTTTGATAAAATGCCATCAAGCTTTGGCTGAACAGATAGCCGTCTCTGCTTTATCAGAGGACGAGTGAGCTACAGTAGAAGATTCATGAGTGTTGATGTGGCCGCAGCTCGATATTTGCATTTTGGAATATTTTATTGGTTAACACTCAATCACTTTCAGAGCAATGACAGTTCAAGAACAGAAGAGTCGATGAGGAGCAACTTACAAACAACAGCCACTTCACCATTGCACAATTAAATCTTCAAGAACAAATTTCTTCCCCTGCTCGAGTGTAAAACTTTTATCACAAGCAGGAGACTCTCAAAACTTTGTCACCATTGGAAGAGTGAGAGGGATTTGACTGAAGCAGAACAGTGTTTTATTTCATCTTATGGTTCTCAAATGACATGCTGTAACTCGAATGCCTTTATACCCTGCTATTAAAGCCAAAACTGTTCTTTTGACTGTGAAAAAAATTTGTGAGTAGCAAATTGAATTGTTTGTGAGGCATTGCAAAAACTGGTATAAATAATTGTGTATAAATAAGGCAATGAAGGTTTTGACCTTGCATGTGAATCTACCAAAATAACTAACTTTTCAAAATCATAATAGTGGGGTTTTAAACATAATATCTAAACAGGATTTTCAAGAACACATCTTGAAAGACGATATGCATAACTCTAAGTATTGTTTATTTCATTTTGTGCATTGGGTGTATTATATATAACAATAATGATGATTGAAAAACACATTTCGGGAGGTGCTATCAGGGCTTGCCACAGGACTAACCAGTTAATTTAACTAACCAGTCAAGAATGTCTGATGTCACCCCTTCACCCCTTTTGAGGTCAGAGATGTCAGTTTATTCTTGAGCAGCTTGCCAAGTACGTTTGTATCAATCATGCTCACGATATTAGCATTTCATAACAGTATTGATCGAATCGAGTATGTAAATTATTTAATGAAAATACAAAATGTATTCTATTACAAAATATAGAAGCAATTAAAATTTCAAAGGTATTTAGTTATTTAGTCCGTTTTAAACACTCATTACGATCACCTGCAACAACTTACCACATCTTCCAATCTACACTACAACTCCCAACAGTTCCTGGTCCGTCGTCAATGTTCTTCCCCCGTGGACTTCACTCCCTCACTGACTCCCTCTTCCCTTTCTCTACCTAACTGTGCTACGCTTACTCTCCAGACCCAAGAGGTTTCTTCACAAGTGTTCCAGTTGGTGCGTGATCTCCACCATCGGCTTTTGTACGCACCTGTTAGCAATCCAGCAATCCTCCCTCATCCATGGCTGGTGGGGAATATTCAGCTTGGAAAACTCACATTGGCGTACTGCTCCCCTCTGGAATGACCCCTGATCACCCAGAGATTTGGGATCCCTCTGAGAAAGTATTGAACAGAGACATATGTGTACCTTTTATGTAGAAAGCTACTTACCCACAGTTGTGTTTGTACATTGGATTTTGTCATTAAACACCATTAATACTCCATCTGTCTCCTGTCTACTGTGTACAGTCACTCAGATATGTGACATTCAGACAGTCTGTGTATCCTCGTGTGTAACCTCCACTGATTCCAACTGCTCTGATTTTGATTTTCCCATATTCTGGATTACACCAGTTATTCATCCCCATTTTCATCTGTACTATCTTCTGATTTACCAAACTCCTTAGTTTCAATCATCTTTCTTAGTGTCTTTGAGCTCCTTCATCCATATGGTCTTCTTTAACCTCTTCTGACTCACAGCACTCTGGCCCATTTGTCTTTTCTTAGTTCTTCTGCTTTAAAAAGCTCTTTGTTTCCATTCACTCCTTCAACGTCTCCTGGTTCATGACAAACCTTCATCTCCATCGTCTTCAATATTTTCTGGCCCTTTATCTCCAACAACTTCTCTAATGTCCTTTGTCACACTTTTTGTTCTGCAATATCCTCTATTTATCTACACTGCTTCATCTCCACAATCTTCAAAGACAACAAAGAACTAGAACTACAAGTACCAAAAAGGCTATGACAATTTCTTTATGCTAACAAAGTGCTATACCTCAAAAACCTTAAAGAACCAGTTCTTCAAAGCCAAACGTGCTATAAAGTACCTTCAAACCTGCAAACACTCAGGGAAGAACCGGTAAAGAACCAAAAAGGCTTTAAGGGATTCTTTAAAAGTGCTATAAAGTACCTTCAAAACTGCAAACACTCAGGGAAGAACCAGTAAAGAACCAAAAAGGCTTTAAGGGGTTTTTTAAAAGTGCTATAAAGTACCTTTAAACCTGCAAACACTCATGGAAGAACCGGTAAAGAACCAAAAAGGCTTTAAGGAATTCTTTAAAAGTGCTATTGTTAGGGGCAACCCTCCCATAGATGGTAAGGGAAGGGTTAAACGAACTCAAATGCACACACACAAGATGGGATCAACACTCGTTTAATAAATAAATGAATCAAACCAAACACAAACACCCGTGGGAGGGCAAAACCTAACATAAAATATACTGAACAAAACTAAACTAACTCAGAAAACAAAAACAGGAAAAACATTAACTCAAAAGACAATCAACGATTGTTAGCCAGCCGGCTGCTGGGGAGCAAATACTAAAATATATAAACTTTTCAAAAACCTGAGCAGAGACAGATCATAGGAACAGGCTTACCAGAACAGAACAATATTACTAATAATGAACCCGCACCAGGAAGGGGGAGCAGGGGCCTTAAGAAGGCAGCGGGTAAATGAGGGAACAATTAACCAGACATGAGGAACAGGTGGGGCACATGAGGGCAATTAACAAAGACACAGGCTGAAAACACACAGGGGAAGAGGCCAGAATAAAAGGTACAAGAGGGTGGAAACACAGACAAAGAGGAAGAGCAGGCAGGAAGGGGCAGGAACAAAAGAGAGTTTACAAAATAAAAGACTGGGAAAATAACAAAATAAAAGTAACTGGGGAAAGAACCTAACATAATCCCCCCCATAAGGGGTGGCTTCCAGACAACCCAACTGAAACAAAAGAGAATAAGACAGAAAAATAAATAAATAAAACAGGACGGAGCCCAGGATCCTGTAACCCATAAAGGGGGCAAAAGCACACAGGATCCACACAATGGGTCAGAGAAAAAGGGCTAGGGAGACTCTGACAGACAAGGGGGAAAACAAGACCAAGGAGGAGCAGGAAGGGTGAGCCAGAAGACTAACAAGGAACAGAAAGGCGAGGCAAACAAATGGGGCAGCAAACAGGAAACATGGACAGAAATCATAATAAAATAATCATAACAACATTTGAGTCCAATTCCAGTGGCGCCGACCTTGGCTCGGAGGATCGACCATACCGAGCAGGGGCAAGGAAAGGAGCAGAGGTGACTTCTGCTTCAGGCGCCAACACACAATGCATCAGAACAGGGATAAGCAGTGCTGGAGTAGAGAGAAGGTCCCGTAGTCTCAGAAGTGGGGATCCACTCACTAGGTTCCCAGGGGGCCAAGCTGGAGACAGAACCGGAACCAGGGCAGAGTTGATTCCCATCAGGCTGGACAGCAGCACCTCAGGAACACACTGGAGAGAGCACAACCAGGACCCTGGGCTGAAGCTGTAACTGCGGCATGCAAGGATGGAGTATGCACCCGAGAGGTAGGGAGAAGCTGTAACACCGACAGCTCCAGACACAGCATGAGCAGGCCCCCACACCACCACGGAAGACTCTGGCAACAGGCACTCCAGGAGACTCCAACCCTCGAACAGATGGTTACAGCTAGCCGAGGATAAGGGCCCCACAGAGAAGACCTCAGGAATCCTTTGCAACACTGCACCTAAAAGAGAGCAGAGGGTGTGATGCGCCAGAGGGGCAGCAACACCAGAGGAGCCAGGGCAGGCATCAAAGTCAGTGACCACAAAAAGGGGGTGTAGAACTAGATCCAGGACAGATGCTGATCCAGTGGTGCAGATAATCAGGGATTTGGAAAAATGGGGATTTGGCAGAACACAACTGATAGATAGGGGGTAGGATCTCAAGGCCACAAACATCCAGTGACAGAGGGGTACAGTGGCCGGGGAATGCATATTCAGAACTCCATGACAACTGACGGACAACCTCCGCTCCCATGCGTGAACTACGGGATCTACGGGGACTGTGATCAGAGTACCAGTACGAGAGGTGCAGAATCTCAGGTAGACAGCTCTTTTAGACCACGTGCGTAAACTACGGGATCCACGGGGGACTGTGATCAGAGTTCCAGTACGTGAGATGCAGAATCTCAGGCAGACAGCCCCTTTATTTTCGTGCGTAAACTACGGAAACTCTGGCAGACTGCTCCTTTAGTTCCAGTGCATAAACTACGGGACCTCTGGTGGACAGCATGATGCACAAGAAGAGCTGGTGGCACTAGAAGTCTCCAGGGAGCTTGGATGAACAAGGGCAATAGGGGCGAGTAAAGGGCATGTAGAACAGGGGAAGCTGGCAACGGCAAAAGTGTCTTGTGAGCGCAAACATACAGGCGCAATGGAGGCGAGGAAAGGGAAAGGCTCTCAGGAGGAGCAGGTAACGCTAAAAGTGTTCTGGGAGCACAGATGCCCAAACGCACTGGGGGCGAGCACTGGGCAAGACGCTCAGGGGGAGCCGGCAATGCAAACAGTGTCCTGGGAGCACAGATGCTCAAGCGCACAGGGGGCGAACAAAGGGCCTGTCGGACAAGGGGAGCAGGAAGGGCCAACAGGGCTTGACAATTGGTGCCAGAAAACTTAAATAAATAGCACACTAAACAAAATGAAAATATTACAAAAACAAAAAGGCACAAAACTACATAATGCCCAAAAATTATTATCTCAACAAAAAGGTGAGGGACAGCACAGGGACATGTTGACTGGGAACCCTCACAAAGCTGCTGGCAGGCAAGCGCACCGGACACTTGTCCATCCAGTGACTGGGCAGCAGATTCCACTCCTACAGTCTGCGCCGAAACAGCAGACACATCAGCAAAGACGGGGACCACTTCAAAGGGAACAAGACCAACCTTAAACAGAGAAGATTCAGGAGAAACTGAATCCAGGGGGCACACAGGGCTAGACCTAGAGGACTTGAGCCATACAGAATCCTCCACAGTTCCAGGGTTAACCTGGAGCGCCCTGTCATCACAGGGGTCAGCAGGCACAACATCGGGCAAGGCAGCAGAGCGCTGACTGGTGGGCGTGGCCAAACCCAGGGAGGAAAATCTTCCGGCTCTGACTTCTTCTTCCACCAGCCTGAGAATCCAGGCAGGGACAGGGTTGCTGGGGACCGATGCGGGGTGACCAAGAACGGATGACTTGGCAGGCAGAGGTGGCTCTGGACAACTGGAAACTTGGTTACAGACAGGGTAACTGGACAAAGGGTTCACAGACAAAGTATCATTGTTGAAGTGGGGGGTACTGTGGGCTGATGGGGAGTGGCTCGCTGGATCCTCGCTCTGTCTGTGTTGGGACGAAGTGGAGAACCCAGCGGTAGAAGGAAAGTTGACGCAAGAGGGGGTCTCACTCAGAGTAACTGGAGGTGAGAGATCAGCTGGCACAACCGGGTGGCGTATGGAGTAAATGTGACCAAAGGCCCTCTCAAAAGAATCGGGTCCCTCCATCACATTCATCACCAACCTGATAGTATCCCAAATAGAAAAGTCACCGTCCTCAAGAAAAATCCTTGCCGGGACGGGATGATCCAGACCGGAACAGAATAGCTGGATGACTTCGTGCTCCTCTAGTCCAAGGTCATTCAGGGAAAGTAGCAAGGAAGCTGCATAGATTCCAATGGGGCGACCAGCCTGTTTGAGATCCGAGACATCAGGGTTAACCAGCACCACACGGCAGGGAGCTGAAGAGAGGGGCCGTGGCTTGCGTCCACGAGAGTGACCCATGATTGTGATTAGAGTGTGCTGAGTTCTTCAGAATGGCGGGTTCATTCTGTTAGGGGCAACCCTCCCATAGATGTTAAGGGAAGGGTTAAACGAACTCAAATGCACACACACAAGATGGGATCAACACTCGTTTAATAAATAAATGAATCAAACCAAACACAAACACCCGTGGTAGGGCAAAACCTAACATAAAATATACTGAACAAAACTAAACTAACTCAGAAAACAAAACAGGAAAAAACATTAACTCAAAAGACAATCAACGATTGTTAGCCAGCCGGCTGCTGGGGAGCAAATACAAAAATATATAAACTTTTCAAAAACCTGAGCAGAGACAGATCATAGGAACAGGCTTACCAGAACAGAACAATATTACTAATAATGAACCCGCACCAGGAAGGGGGAGCAGGGGCCTTAAGAAGGCAGCGGGTAAATGAGGGAACAATTAACCAGACATGAGGAACAGGTGGGGCACATGAGGGCAATTAACAAAGACACAGGCTGAAAACACACAGGGGAAGAGGCCAGAATAAAAGGTACAAGAGGGTGGAAACACAGACAAAGAGGAAGAGCAGGCAGGAAGGGGCAGGAACAAAAGAGAGTTTACAAAATAAAAGACTGGGAAAATAACAAAATAAAAGTAACTGGGGAAAGAACCTAACAGCTATAAAGTACCTTTAAACCTGCAAACACTCATGGAACAACCGGTAAAGAACCAAAAAGGCTTTAAGAGATTCTTTAAAAGTGCTATAAAGTACCTTAAAAACTGCAAACACTCAGGGAAGAACCGGTAAGGAACCAAACCTTCAAACCTGCAAACACTCAGGCAAGAACAAGTAAAGAACCAAAAAGGCTTTAAGGGGTTCTTTATTAGTGCTATACAGTACCTTCAAACCTGCAAACACTCAGGCAAGAACCAGTAAAGAACCAAAAAGGCTTTAAGGGGTTCTTTATTAGTGCTATAAAGTACCTTCAAATCTGCAAACCCTCAGGGTAGAACTGGTAAAGAACCAAAAAGGCTTTAAGGGGTTCTTCAAAAGTGTTATAAAGTACCTTCAAACCTGCAAACACTCATGGAAGAACCAGTAAAGAACCAAAAAGGCTATAAGGGGTTCTTTAAAAGTGCTATAAAGTACCTTCAAACCTGCAAACACTCAGGGAAGAACCGGTAAAGAACCAAAAAGGCTTTAAGGGGTTCTTTATTAGTGCTATAAAGTACCTTCAAATCTGCAAACACTCAGGGAAGAACCAGTAAAGAACCAAAACGGCTTTAAGGGGTTCTTTAAAAGTGCTATAAAGTACCTTCAAATCTGCAAACACTCAGGCAAGAACCGGAAAAGAACCAAAAAAGAGCTTACAGGGTTCTTTAAAGCCAAAAGTGCTATATAGCACGTTCAAACCATGTGTGTCTCACATAGCCTACAGAGTAAAGCCAAACTGCCACGATTGTCCCCATTTCCACCCAGTTTCGGTTTTAATGAGTTTCGAAAGGTATCTATACGGTGAACAAACCTATCGTTTTTTTGTTCAATTTTATTGTTGTGTGGTTCACGGTGTCTCAATTTTCTCTAAAACAACTATGTGGGGCCCTGTGATTGATTGGGGCCCTTTTTGTGAGAAAGATCTTTTATGTTGCCAATAATTAACTTCTTGTTTATATACAACAAAATAAGTTGTATATAACAGGCTGCGTGTGTGAGCCAGACTCGAAGCGGAGCTCTGAAACCATGATGGTTCTGTCCTTAACAGGAAGTCGTGTGTGCGTGTGTGTGTGTGTGTGTGTGTGTGTGCGTGTGTGTGTGGTGTGTGTGTGTGTGTGTGCGTGCGTGCGTGTGCGTGTGTGTGTGTGTGTGCATGTGCAATCGGCAATGGCAGCCTCCTCTCCAGCTCAAAAAAAAGCCTTATATTAGGCAGTAGGCGGTGTCACGTCGTTCATATTTATGCTTCAAACCTGCAAAGAACCCGTGAAGAGCCACTGAAGAACTTTTATAAGAGTGTAATGAAGTCATACAATATACATATCGGCATGTCATGGGAGCATTCCTGCCTTGTGACCAATGTGAAACCTCATGGGAAAGTCACCAGTCTTTAGCACTGATTATCAACAAAATAAAAGAACGATGCTCTACAAAAGTTTTATTAAACGTTTTGAAAAGTTCACAGAGAAGCTTTTCTAAGATATCATCAGCTGTGAAGCCCGTGTTTCGGCTCGTAACGGGTTAACTGCTGCGGTAAAGCCACGCGCGTTCTCGTGCGAGCCTCCCATTGGCTGCGCCGCTAATCAGCTGCACGAGCGGCGGAGTTCAGCTGCACGAGCGCGCTCCACCGAAGGCATTGCTACACACACACAGCAGGGCAGCACAACACCACACAACCCACGAGGAGCATGCCCACAGCAAACAGCCCATCACCAACATCGGTAGCATCAGCAGCAGGAGAGGCACCTGAGTTCTGCAGCATCAGCACCAGAAAAGGAAGAGACTGAGCAGCATCTCAACAGCAGCAGAAAAGCACCGGACTTTCCTCGCATGCTTTTAGATCCGTTTCCTGCAGGACACTTGGAGTGGACAGCTGATTATCCATCACCGCAGCAGCTTCAGGACCCGCACAGAGTAAAGTTTGGTGCGCGCGCATCGCTTTGAACAAGCAGAAAGTGCTCTTTTAGCTTTGCTATGGCGGTATAAAGCATGTAGCTGAGCTATCAAAACCTGAAAGTTTACTTTTTATTAGTTAAAGGATCAGAAACGTTGCGTGATTGGGGGAGTCCGCCACTTTATTGTAACTTTCCTGAAGTGATATTGGATAAAACAAAGTGTATCTCAAAACACAGGCGAAGCGCTCATAAGTTGGAGAACATTACGCAGCTGGAGAAAAGTGATCTCAAGGTATAGATCAGAGAAATATTTGGAGCGTTTTAAAACTTTAACGCGCAAAAGCGCACTAGCGGGAATCCGCGTCTCCAACCAACAGCAGCAGTTTTCTCCTGTAGACCCAGAATGGCTGGTGAGATTGTTCTCATCACTGATGGGATCGTGCTGCTGTGATCAACCGGACCCGAGGGAAGCTTGATCCAGACACTCACATAAACACACTCGACTGCAGCCGCAGCATCCCGGGATGATCAGGATCTTCCCGGATTTCAGTGTTCAGGTGACGGCGGCTGCCGGAGCAGGAGGCGGCGGAGGGATGCCGGGCGCTGCCAGAGTCCCGGGAGCGACCAACGGGAACCCGCAAGGCGTCCAGGGATTGGCTTCTTACCAACAGAGGTATACTTCCCAACAAATGTTGTTTATTTGTTGCGCCATGCATCCTCTTCATTCATGTTTGTGAGTGCATTCACAGCAAAACCATATGGTTCCAGTAGAATCCGAATTTAGTTTAACCCAGAACGGAAAGCAGTCGTTCACTGAAGCTGAAAGTTTTTCTTCGTGTAGACTACAAACGCAAAAATGAAGAAAGTTGCTATTATGTGTTTTCTGTGTGTAAATAAAATAACGCTGGTTTAGCTGGGGACACTGATTAGAACTTTGTCAGAAATCAAATTCCTCCAGAAGGTTTCAGGGTCAGCATGTTATCCATCAGTCAAGAACTCCACCAAACCACTTGATTTATGATTATGACTCTCATTCAGATCCATAGCAAACCTCTATAAAGTTCCCAACAGACTAAATATTGCTTTTGCAATCAAAGCAAAGATCAATTCCATCATAGATGCTTGATGCTAGATTGAAGCTGATGTATGTGAATGTTCTGGCAGGATTTGCACAGATGCTTCCCGGTGGTGTCGGGTTCAATTAAACAGTGTGTTTAGAGCACTGCACAATAAAGAGGACATTAAACAGAGGGGCTGTCAGCTCATGACCTTGACAGGTCACATGTTCTAATGCACAGCAGAAAACATTGCATTTAAAACAGTTTATTGTTGCACTGATTTAATACCATTAAAGTGTGCACATTGTGTGCATGCACAACAAATCATTGTTATTGAGTCTTTAATAATGTAAAACACTTCACAAATTAGCTTCTTTCTTGAGTGATTTGGCAAATATTTAATCATAATAATAGTAAAGTCACACTAAAATCATGTGACTTTGACTCAATCAAATATTCAACATTATTATGACATCAAATACACATGAATTCATTTGAACACAACCATAATAAAAAACACATTTTTTTGTAAACAAAGGATGTGGAAACAACCTGTATATTCCCAATAATGCCAAACTGTCTCCAACTACAACTGAGTGGCGTTGTTGCGCCGGCAGGAGAGGGAGAAGCGAGGGAGAGAGAGGCAGGGAAAACGCTGAAAAATGCGGACAAACACACCGGGAACAAGCGGCTGTCTACGAGGGCCACGGCATGCTGTAAAAGCCCCTCTCGAGCACTGATTTCTCCGCCGGTTTGCCCCGAAAGGACAGCCGCCGGATCGCTCAAGCGTCCCCGGGTTTCCTTTCACTTTATTGGCATGCCTTTGGATCCGAGCGTCGGCTGCTCTCGGCTCAACGCATCCTAACGCACGGAGACACGGGCACCAGCGCTCCGCTATCACGGATGGCGTTGCCTAAATACTCCCGGTTCCGCTGTCAGCTGCTCATCGTGTGAAATCCGGAGGAAAAAAAGTGTAATTAAGAACTGCAGGAAGATGGCGCCCACCAAGCCCAGCATACAGCAAGACCCTTCCAGAAGAGAACGGTAAACGCTTGGTTTGTTGTGTGTCAGTGGAAACGCGTGCGCTGAGGGATATTTTGGACCGACAAGGGAAACTTTGCCCTTTCCGGCTGAGTGTGTGTTTGTGTGAGAGGGGTTGGGTAACAGGTATACACGCTGACAGAAGCCCGGAGTGTTTGTGTGTGTTTATGCTGCTGTGTTTTGCTGGACAGAGGACATGACCGTTGACTGTGTTCAGCTTGTGTCGCGCCGCTGCCGCCGCCGCCGCTTTCAGCTTTCGCGGGAAAATTGTGAACATTCGAAGGCGAAGATTCTCAGGGCTTCCGTTTGTTTTCGCGGGATTAGGCCAATTAGAGGTTTACTGCTGCAGAATAAGGCAGTAGTGAGAGTATCAGCAGCGTGATGTGCAGCATGTGAGGAAGTTTCAATGTAGAGTTGGTGGATATGGTGAGAGAAACTGGAAATTGACTTGCTTCTGTAAGTTTTGGCATAGTGTTTCAGTTCAACACAGGTGCAAAGATGCAGATATGTATTAACTGTCATATTCTGTTTATTTTCTGATGCTATTTTTAAATTTCTACATATTTTCAGTTACTGACAGATGTCATGAACTTGGGGTAGCAAGTGCAGCACAAGTAGAAATGTGCTCCTTTGACACAATTGGAAAAAAAAAAAGAACATTGTAACAGCACAAGGAGCATGATTCCAAAAACGCAGCAAAATACTCCGAATGTTGATTCCGAATTGTGATGAACCCGTTCCTGGTGTTGGTGTCGTTGCTGACTTTTCTTTGATTTCATTATCCCTGCAGATAAGATTGTGAAGATTTCTGACAGTTGTTTCTGTTGCGTTTCTCAGTTCGCGGAGCTGTCTTTCATAAACATATTTGAGAATCTGTGCACAGATTTCAGTACATTGAGTCATTCTGTATCCAGAGGTCCTTTTGAAATGGTGTACTTGCGTACGAATCTGTAAGTAGAAACACAGTAGCCAATTATTATGTTTGGGCTCAAGCATGTGAAAAGGAACTGAGAAATGCTGAATGATTTACTATTTCTGCTGAGATTAATATCGGCCTGTCATCTACACTTTATACCAATAGACTCGGCCTGGCTTGTGTCATGTCCGTAGATGTGGGTTTATCCATGGGGATGGGGGCATGTACTTGCCTCATATTGTCACTTTATTAGAAATGCACTGCGTTTGCGAAATATTTGCCTGATAATTTCTGTTTAGTCAAAGAGACGTATTTGGTAAAAAGCTGAAAAGCAGCAGGTAGAGCGCTCTGTTCTGTATCTGTGAGTGGATTGACTACTTCACTGAGTATTTCACGTCCACAGGTAAAATTAAATTATTTCAATCATTTTATCACTGTAAAATATATACTAGCTATATTTAAAGGTATATAAAGGTTTCTTTGAAGCGACAATTTTTTGTAAAAGTGTAGTAATCTTTCTATTACTAATATTTTCTACTGTTATTATTATTTTCTTATTATATGGTACAAATACAATGGTAAAATCATGATTCTGATTACCATATTTTAACTTAGATTATTAAGTTTTTGTGTATTTCTAGCATTGCCGAAGCTGCTTTGTATTGACTATTTATTTATTGCTTTTATTCGAAGATATAATAGTAAGTTAAGCCTAAAGCAAATTGAGAGAGTGGATTGAGAGTCAAAAACATGATCTCCTTGCAAAATCACTCCCAGTATGTGACACATATTTTGTCCTTATAACTAATATACTTTGTTAAACGAGGCATGCATGGAGGGAAAAACAAGGCAGACTTGTAAACACAGATTTAAATTACTAAGCATTTCTGCTTACACGGTTTTCTGACCAGCGCATATGTTGTATTTATCATTTACTAAGCCTTTTAAATGAGGCTTTTTTGAGAACTTTTGGAATTTTCAAAATTGTGCAGCTTATTTTGCTTTTTTGAGTTATTTGTAAAGATCCAGCACTGCATGTTTTAATATTTGTTCACTTGAAAAGATGCCTTACTGAGCATGTTTTATTTTTCTCTTTGCATGTTTTCTTAGATAGCAGTGTGTTTGGCCTCTCTCTGACATATTGCATCTGACATACAATAGTTATGTGGATGAAACCAATATTTATGTAATAATACACTTTTTGGAAGTAGGACAAAATACTAATAATTATGTTTAATTGACAAAGTTATGGGTGGAACCCACTTATACTAATCAATGTTCTAGTTTAAAAAGTCTCATGTTCACGATTGAACAGCAGCTACCTTCCACGCCGTCACCACGAATCAGGTCCAGTATTCCTGAACCTGGAGCTCTTGCACTGCTAGTACTTTTTTATACTTAACAAACACAAAATACATTTTGATGATAAGGCTAAACTATATTAATGGATGACCTGTTGGTGAAATGTTTTGTATATCTGAAAATGTTACATAAACTAAATTGTTTAAATATGCATTTTTTATTGGGTCTTCTCATGCATAATATAAACACCAAGGTTCAGTCTACGTAGTTAGTATAGTTACCTTAAATGTACAATTAATAGTTGGTTGTGCATTTTACATAATTATCATATGTATTAGTCACTGTGCGTCAAAAATTGAGTTAAATAAAATATTGGTAATTTTGTATTTTCAGAGGTAACCTTATAGTCTTTAAATGATTATTGTTCGATTTGTCACCAAAAGCGTATTGGAAATACCTCGATCCACAAACGCTGTTACACATTCCTCCAGATAGACGTGAGTCGGAACATGCCGTCATTTAATGAGTGCTAAACATTTAAGGGTTTTTCCGTTCACTTTTGCTTTTAGCCACCAGGAGAAGCTTTGGATACCTGTGTGAGCTTTTGTATCGCTTTCACGGATCCCTTTTGTTGTCTCCACATCTGTGAGAAGTGCACTGCTGGTGGCTCTGCTGGCTGCAACAGGTGCTTGTTACTGGACTATATTAAATTAATGGACTCATAGTGCTGCTTTTTAGTCCAGGTGCTCATTAATCAAAGGATATTTATCATTATTGTAAGTATTATTCACCGTCAGCATCCAAAATGTAAGAATATTTTGATGTTTGTTTTACCATCCTGAATTTGGCTTTTTTTGTGTGAAGAAAATGCTGTTAGTGAAATGTTTTTTTTTTTGATAGATGTTTGGTCAGCAGCTGCTCTGAAAATAAGGATGATGAGGTTTCATAATGCTACAGGTTTTATATGAAACATTTACAGTTTATTAGCATTTGTGTGTCAGTTAAAGTTAACAAAGAGTTGTTCTCTAGCTTATGTTTGGCAAAATGAATCTGATCACTGGCTGCAAGAGTTAATGCAGTATTTCAGTTCTGAAGATATTAAAAAAATTGAATAATTGTGTATATTAACATTAGAAGTACAATGTGTTTTTAAATTCCTACCCAAATATCGTTAGCTTTCTTGAAGTTGTGCTAGGAACAATAAAATTCTAGCATGAAGAGTCAAGGCAAAGCATTCACTTTCATTTTGACTAATGATCCCAGGTAATGAGAATTAGCTATTTGGTAGCCGGTGGACAGTGGGAGTGGCCATGTCAGTGTAGAAAATTAGCAGAAAACCAATTTGTTTAATTTAGTCTAGTTTAGAAGAGTTGCACAAAAAATCTTTTGTAGAATAATTTGACTTATGTTATTTCTAATTATGTCTAGCATTTCAAAGGACCTTGAAACCTTTTAACCCCCCTATTATCCTTGGGATCAATATGACCCATTCAGTGTTTAATGTATATACACTTTGTAAATGACTTTTCCAAATGTAACTAGGAAAGAACTTGGTAAATATTATATTATTGTTTCAATGCCCTGTACACATTTGTCACATCTGGTTTCCTCTGGATCCGTTTGACCCCTGGGACTTATAGCTGTAAAAAACATGAGGAATATTGAAAAAAATCACACATATTTGCTTTGGGTGCTATTGCGATCATTATAATATGCTGTGAATTCATAAAATGTACTATAATTTTTATGTGTAATATGATAAAAAAACAAACACAACTATACCTGTAGTATTGCAATAACCCCCAACAGTTGACATGAGATGGGGGAGGGGGAATCCTAACTCCTGCGAAAATTTGATGTTTGCACGTTTTTTTGTGGAAAACATAAATTGCATGGTTTTCAAGGGAGTTGTAAAGTGCTAAAAGTTTCCACACAAGCTTTATGAACTATTTCTCTTTGTGCACTGTGGCTCTCTCTCAATTGAAAGGTTTTCTGTCAGTGAAATTTTGTCACAGGTTTTTGACAGTGAAAGAGGAGACTGGATAACCTTGAGAAGAATCCTGAGGCAGATGAGAAAGAGACTCGTACTGTTGACCCCTTATATTGTCTCCCAACCACCAGCAGACACATTACCCTTTAAAAATGGATCATTATTATGGTTCTGCTCCTCACTTGAACGACAGGGTTGACATGAGGCTGCCATTTTTTTTATCAAAATGGTTCCATTGCCCACCAGAAAAGCGGTCAGTAATGTTTAAGACATAAAATCAGCTTTTCATTAAACCATCAATTGAAAATTCTATACTCGAATTGACAAATTTAAAGGGGAGGAGGGTCTAAGGGGACAGCTGGAGAAACCTTTATGTGACTCATTGTATTGGTTGGCTCATTTTGGCAGGAGTTTACAAATTGTTTTAAATAGTTTTTTCTTGGTGTCAAACTGACTCTCTGTGTGTTAATTAGTCAATTTTCCCTGACTAACCTTTTAGCAAAAAAATCTAAATTGTGGCTTAAGGGAAACATGAGAGTTAAGCCTATCTTTAATAGATAATTTTAGTATCAAATTCATTACTGCATATTTAATCAGTTATCAGCGTGGGTTTTAAATTCCCACGTGTCTTTAACTCATACGCGACAAGTGGTTCCATATATCTTTGTTTGTTTTGCAGAGTGTCGTTGGCCCCTTTTTTCCTTTCCATCTTTATAAATTAGGTAGAGCTTGTTTACGCAACATTGCTTCTTGTTTGCATGTGGTGTAAAGCTTTTCAAACAAATGTTAAATGCAATAATTCACCTGCTGTGGACAAAAAAAAAAAAAAAAATAGAATAAAAATCAGCCTTGGAGCCGCTGACATTTCACAATGTAAACACTGCTCGGTTCATATACTGCATTATACAACATTTTGAGCCTGTCATGTCTGCACTGAGAAAGCTCAATTGTTTTATGATTCATACCCGAAATGCACAAGGTACAATATAGCACCTATCTTAACAGGCCACTACGTTGGAAACATATTCCTCCCCTTGGCACTCATGACAGCAGGAGATGTTTATGCGAAGTCAGTCTGCAGTAATCTTTCTGGCAGGAGCGTATTGTATTTGTGTGCCATTCCGAGCATATCGCAGAGATAGGAATCTTGAAGATGGAATTAATTTTGAAGGGGGGGGGGGACTTCATAGCCAGTGCATGAGTGCTTCCTTTATCACCTGCTCCCGAGTGCCATTCTGAAGGGCTAAATTGCACTCTGTGATTCCTTACGTAGCTCCACTTGAACCAAATAACACCTCGGTTGGAATTCTCAGGGAAGTTTATTTTTTAAATGTTGGACTGTTTGCTGATGTGAGTGTTGGGAAGGGAGGAATTGGGCTCTAGGGCGAAGTAACTCTAAAGGAGTTGTACAAGAATTCAGAGAGCGATTGGCTGGATTGAATTTATTCACAACACTAAACACAAAGTTGGCTTTGTGTTGAAGAAAGCAATGCCTCCCTCCCGCACCGTGAGCAAACAAAAGTCCTAAATTGTTTCATTTCCTCTCCTGCGGTGCAGCACTGGATCCATAGATTGAGACCGGAGCTGTGCTATTGTGAAAGGCTGGCACTTTGTTTGGTGGTGTATTATAAAGTATCGCCTTGCTAATGGCTTGTGCATCAACAGGTCCATTAAAGAGAGAACACACGATGAATCTTGAAGGCTACCAACGTTTTTCAACCGCTCTCCTTTGTGTCCAGAACAGGAAACTCAATCAGGTCTGCACTAAGTGGAGAGAGAATAGATGATGACTGAATTTATATTATCTAGAGTAAACTGCACTTTGAAGGTGATGCATAGAGAGTATATTTCCTCTGAAAATCTCCATGAAAAATGATTGTAATAAAATGAACAAAGTTATGTTTAGTATTGGATTACAGCACAACGTGTCAGCTGCCCGTGTAAATGTTTAGTTTTCCTGTTTGAAAAATGAGCTGTTTGTTGTTGGAATCCTGTTCCGACGTGTAGCTTCATTACAATAATCCTTTGAAGTGAAATTATGAATATCAGCGTCTCGTTAAATACTCAGGAGTATTATTTAGCAGTGTTTGTGGTTTGGAATCTGCATATTTAAAATGGTCGAAACAAAGCGGCGACGTATATGTGAGCGCTGGAGAGGCAGACAGCCCAAGCTGAGCTATACCACACAAAGGAAGCACCCGTCGATTCGCCAGCGTTATTCGCAGCATGGAATGCAAGCAAATAAGCAATTCTGATGTGTATTTATCACAATTAAGAGGGATTTCCAGACGCCATCTGTGGCTGGTGTTTGGGCTCGGCGTGTTGTGCCATTATTACACCCAGCGCTGTTCTTGTGAAGGTCAGAGCAGAGAGAAAGACAGACAGAGAGAAGACTGTCTTTCTCTCCATGCATTGCAGCACAGCTCCAGGCTTGAGAGAATGGAAACATCAGCATGTCGTTTTCTTTCTTTAGTTTCGGCATTTATTTTGTGTCGTGGATGCGACAAACACTTCAAATCACTTACATTTACAATGTAGTATGACATGAAGCATCTTTTCCCCCCCTTTTTAAACTATTGATGGACTTAAAACCCTGTTGAAGTAATACAAACTACCATTCATCAAAGTCAGGGCAACTCTAAAAGTTTTAAAAGTGGTAAAAACCTGTTAATATAAGGAACAGCGAACACTCTTTTACTAATGTTAAATAACTCACAGCTATATTAACTCACACTATATAAAAACTCACAGCTTTGCCAAATGTATTTAGACACATATGAAATAAAATGGTGTTGCATTTTCAGAGGAGACTCTAGAATGTCTTAGTGGAGTTATTAACGATCTGTGCTATCAATCATCTCACTTATTCATCACACATTAACTCACACCCAAACAAACATCTCATTCATTGACTCCGCCCACAATCCCCCCCCCCCCAACACACACTTTCCACCCCAACATTTCTCTTAGGGGTATAATGGGGCAGTCACAATACTGCTGAACAATGCAGAATTTCAATGAATGTGGATGCGTTTGTTATGAGCCTGCCCATTAAACAGCGTAATTTAAACTTTGACATTGTCTTCTACTGTCATTTAAAAAAATTTTTAAATGGTGTTATCATCGCAACCGGTAACATAAAGCAACCCCCATGTCTATATTATTTTCAAACCACTCTGTCTCTATGATTTTCCTACGTTGAGATAGAGACATGACAAATTGGTTGCTAAGCTAAACAGGTTGCAATGGAGGGGTCAGTTCCCTTTTTGAAGTTAACCAATCCCATATCTCAAAAATTTTCCAAAAATGAGTTTGGTAGAATTTGGTTGGTATAGGGTGAACCATTTGATTGCTGGAGAGTCGTCCGTGATGTCATTAAAAAAAAAAAATTTGAAGTTGTTACTATGAAAAAATAGCCAACTCCCATTTCTCCACTTTGTTTACTCTTGAGGATATGTCAATTGTAATATTCCCTTTCATTGTGAGTCAATTGTGACTTGTTTGTGTGTATAAAACACACAGTCACAACAGAATTAAATCCAAGCCCTGTCCACACGTATCTGGTTACTTCGTAAATTTAGATTGTTCTGCGTGGTTGCTCTGTTCATCCACACGTTTTCATGTAACCACACATTTTAAAATGCTAGGGCATCATTGTCATGTGAACCAGTGTTCTCTGGGGTGTTGGAGGTGAGATTGTCATTGTTCACCATCTTCTGTGTTTACAAAGACAAGGCTTCTGATTGGCTGATATGACTTACATGTTGCAATCACCTGCCACCTTTATAGTATCGTTTTATGGGGTCTTTTTGTGTGGTTGTGATTTTTTTTGGGGACAAAAAAAGCCTGTTAAAAACAATTCTGTGTGGACATTCGGGCTCTTTAAAGAATAGTTTTAAAACACTGAAAACTGCCCAATCACAGAATGACTAGCTATGGGAAGTTTGGATCATTTTACAGACTCAGGTCCTTGAGTTTCGTTCACCAAAATGAAAGAATCTTTTTACGAGTCAATTCATTCATTTTCCTTAAATACCAATAAAATGTTGTGTGTTACTTCTCTAACACATCTAATATATACCCGATCATTTTGATTTAAAAAATCAAGTACTTTATGTACAGTTTATATTCTAAATTCTTTTATGTACAAGACCCACATGGACATTAGGTTCATAGAGGAACTATTTTTAAAGATACCATCCAGTGACCTCAGTTTTTCAGTCAGACCTTTACGTTATGTCAGCTTGTTTATACCAGAGAGAAGAGATCAGCTTAAGTGTAGCCGGTGAATGTCACAGGTTTTGTTATGGTTTGCGGCAGTGGCAAAGCCACACTCCCCTTTGACGCATTTTATGTCCACAGTGGTTTTAAGACCTTCATTTAGTATCTGGCGCTTAAGACAGATGTTCTGCCCGCTGACTCCCATCTGCTTCTTTGGATTGGCAGAGGAGCGCTGATCTAATGCTAGCAGCAAGTGCTGGCCTTTATTCGCCCCCTCTAGTGTTCCAGCAGCACTTGTGTCGTGAGCCTGAGCAAACTCTCCAGCGCCTCCACAAAACATGTGTAATCCTTCCAGTCATGCGCTGGCAAAGAAATGGATTTAAATGCAGTTATTTAGCTTTGCTTTCAAACAATGTCTTAGTTTTTCATCATGAAAAATACCACATTTTCCCTCCATGAAATCTTTTAAAACTACAATATTGAGTTATTTCTGTTATACTGAATGTCATTTTTTAACCAATTGCAGTTTTACTATGGGTGGCAGGGTGGTGCAGTGGGTGGAACTGTGGCCTTCCAGTTAGAAGGTTGTCAGTTCGAGGCTTGCCGGTGACCTTCCTGGAAGAAGCTTGTATATTCTCAACATGCTTGCGTAGTTTCCGATGTGTACTCTGGTTTCCCCCACAATGCCAAAACATATTGCTCAAACATGTATCTATATTTAGATATATTTCCTCAACAGTGTGCTTCACATTTATGTTTTCATAACTGTGGCAACC
>SRMA01025794.1:0-14151 GCA_007224835.1 Danionella cerebrum
TTTTGATCCTGTCTTTGCTTTTTGGGGGGATATTCAATTGTTTGTTTTTGTCTCAAGACTTTAGACTTTTGTACATTTACGGTACATGTTTTTTGTTTTTTTACAGTAAAACATAATACAAAATTACTGCCCGTAATTTTACTTTTTGTACAATTTCAGGATAGTTGTGAAATTATAGTGTAATGTAAAAAACTAAACATATTTGTTAAAAAATATATATAATTTAAAGATAAGTTTTAGACCAAATTGTAAAGTAAAAAAAAATGCTCAGACTTAAGAGTTAAATAAAAAATAAATAAATAAAAATTGCACCAACAATACTACAAATACAAAATGAACTGGCCTGAGTGTCCTGGAGGACTTTACAATTTATACCCAGCACCAAAAGATGGACTGTGTACCCTTTGTAATGTGCATCTCTGGCAAATTCAAGGGAAGTTTTAACCATCCTGTTTATATATTTATAATATTTTTTTGTTCTACTTATTTAAAAACTCAAGGTGATGCAAGGCGTATTCGGCAAGCAAGGAATGCATACCACATGAGCTGTCCAAGAAAGGTTCTTTAAATTTTCTAACTGTGCGGGGCAGGGCCAGGTCAATGAAACCACTACATGTTTTTTTTTTTATTTTGTACTACAGATGAAATGTAGTACAAACATGTTCACAATATTGAAAAATATAGCTCATGTAATGTAAATATTTTTGGTATGTTCTTGTGGATAAGCAGGTTGCGTTTTCCTGTGGTGACCATGCTTCCTATACTTCCATGTATATAGTGCACCAAAACAGCACACTCAGAAAAAGAAGAAAATGAGATTTCTCTGTAAGCATAAGGGTATTTTTCAAAATGCACTGATCTCATAGAACTCACGTATATGTAATGATTTGATTTAATAAAGCACTGACCATTGTTTTTTCTTTGCAATGTTTCAAGTGACCTCTGTCAGTCTAAGTAATGTTTTTCCCAGTCTAAGTCATGTGTCCTGTTCAGCCGATATACTTCATGTTTTCAGAGTGTGTGGGCGTCAGATTTAAGTGTCATTATTCACTAGGCTGATATAATTCATGAGCTGTCATGCTGCTCCGGGTGGCTGCAAACAAGTGCATACGAGTCTCTTAATTAAAGCACGTTCCTCTAAGACCCCTGTTTCTGAGCCACTTCCTCTATAATACACAAACCCAGACCTTCAATGAACTCTTGCTTTTGATCCTGCTTTTAATAGCATCTCCTAATCACTCGGCAAATTGCACCACAGTTAAAGGACCTTTTATGAATCGAAAATGATTTTAAATGATTGAAATAAATGACTTTCATTAGCTTTACTCGTTTACCTGCTCGCCATCTTGAAAAAGCAGCATCTCAGCGTGTCCTCCATCTCAGCATGACATCTTTCATCTATTCTATTCTGAGTAGAAAAATTGCTGAAGATTGCTCATAGAGCTGAGCCTCAGCCAATATGCGTGTGTGCGCATGTGCGTGTGTGTTTGTGTGTGAAGAAATGAGCAGATAAGAACATCAGCACATAGATAAATTAATGCCCAGGCAGAAAATCAGGATTCCTTAAGACATGAATTGTTTGTGTGGGAGGAGACGGTTTAAATAAATGTCAATAAATGATTAAAAATAGTTTTACGTGAAGATATGAATAAAGAAATGATCATTACATGAATGTAATTATAGGTTTATATAAACAGTGAGAGACAGAATTTTAGATTCAGGAATTGAGAAGCTATGAAATATGATGTAGTTATGAGGGAATATTTTATAAGGATAATTAGCTTTAATTAGGAGCATCCTTTAATCTGTTTAAAGGACAGCAGGTCAAATATATAATAACCATAGCAAAGATTAAACCACTCTCAATGGATTTTAACCCTTAAACACCCAGGGCTTACATTTGCTCTAATAAATTACTTTGTAAAAAGTTTTTTGTGGCAATGCTTGATATTATTTTTCAGAACTATCCCAGGTATTTTTTTCATTCAGTTGCACAATATTTCTACGACAATCCTGCAGTTATACAAAAAAAAAATCCTAGTATCATTTTGTTTACTGCAAAGATCACAAAAATTAAAAAAAAAGATAGAAACAAAAAAATCAAAGGCACAGAGACAAAATAAATTGATAAATAAAGTTCGTAAATCTTTAAAAAGCAAAGACAATGTCAAAATAAACTTTCCTAGACCTTATAAACTGTTCCAGACACTTTTTATGCCATTGTTCTTTTTTGAGCTAGAACTATTTTGACAAACACAAGCCACATCACAGGTCCCATACTTCAAAAGGGTTATCCCTTATTTCACCACTAGGGGTTCACAAAGTGAAACTAAATGACGATAACGCATTTTCTTACATTTTAAATTTAATTACCTTGCAAATTATGTCATAACTCTTGCAATGTTAGTTTAAAACCAAAAATATGAGAACTAATAACCTTTTGAAATCTACAAATGATATTGAAAATAAAAGTTAAACAATAGCTAAGTTGCATCATTCTTCCTTAATTCAAAACAGCCGCTGTGATTTAAATTCCAGCATGACATTGATTCAAAATACCCCATCAAGGCAACAAAGGTGTGTGTCAAAAAGAAGCACGTTAAATTCCTAGAGTGGTCTATACTCTACAGATCATAGTGCCTTTGACAAATATATGAAGGGTGCTAAAGGTTAGCGTCACCATGCTTTTTGGAGAAGATCTGAAAAGAAGAGTAGAACAAAATACCCTAATTATGTGTACAAACATGGTGGCAACATGAAGCGATTGCCAAGGGTTATGCCTCAAAGTATTAAGTAATATTTTCCGAAGAGGTGAAACTTAAATTTAACAAATGCATTTTGAACAATTTTTTTGTTGAAGGTTAACATTTAAAAAAAGTGACAGTTCTGCAGTTAGAATTGATTGCATTGCTCCAATTTAGTCTCTGCTGGACTGTCAAGGATCTTGGAAATGCATCACCTTGCCCACAAAAAATATGAATCAGAAAACCATTTGAATCTTCACAAATGCAATTACAGAACATCTTCGTCAAGAAGAAATACATTACGCAAATAAAGATTTGATACAGAAAAAATAAAATGTTTATTTGCTTTTTCTTTTGCTTCAAAATGTCTCCCCCTAATCCTCACTAGGTAAATACAACTGGAAATTTGAGGTTATTAATCTGAGGCTTCATACTGTATGAAAACCTGGTCTTGGCACATCCCCAAACCCTCTCTACTGTAAATGGACAATCAGTTACGCTGCAAAGGCAATACAATGCAATCCAGAGTACAGTCAGACATTCCACTGAAAACAACTATTCTATACAAGTACATGTACACATTGTGACTGGATCATAACTATACTCCTAGATAAAAAAACCAAATGTACAGTATCACATTTTTGTGTCTCAGTGCAAAAAGATGTTTCCAAAGAAAATGTAAAAAGCAGTGCCCTTGATACATCCATAAAATGTTCTTCCTTTGCATCATCTAAACACGATAAAACATTTGGTCATTTGAGTGGCAGAAAAACGATGAATAAATTACGTGACACATTTTCCATTTTACAGTCACTGTCAAGCAGCAGTAGCAGCAGCAGCAGCAAAATCAGCTCAGGCGATTGAAATAGTGCATGGCTGTACCGGCACGAACCATTCCCAGACACTGGCAACGCAAACCATATCAACAATTAGAGTGATCTAAATAACTATGGCAACAAAATCTTGCACATATACAGTATGCGAATGTGTGTTTGTTTAAAGGTTATTTACAGTGCATCAGTAAGTTCTCTGGCTTTGTTTTCCATGTGTTTCGATTCCAAAGAGACCCGGTGGATGACTGAAGTTGAAAAGACCTCATATTGACATCAAACAATTTGAATTAAAAAAAACAAATAAATTCAAATATCAAGTCATATGACAATCAGAAGTGTAACATCCCTCTTGGTCACCAATCAGCCATCATTTAAAAACAAAACATAAATACGATTTATATGATATAATGAGATCAACCCAGCACAGTTCCTCAGATCCAATATTCTTACCATTGAGCTGCGACTTAGACCTCTTGGTCACATGCACAAATTTTAACAGCTAAAAACAGAACCTCATATAAGAACAAAATGCACTTTAAACGTAACCAAGCAGACAACCCCTGCGTATTACCTCATAAATGATATCAAACAGAACCACTGATGTCATTGTGATGTCAATATGACATCAATTTGACTCCTTTAACATGATATTGATTTGATGTAAACTGGAGGCCAAGCGCATTGGTACTTTAAACCAACGTTCTGCTGTAATCTCACACTTTTATAGTACCTGCCGTCCAAAGGTTAAGAAGTAACAGAATGTTGGACACCATCTTGATCGAGTCTGGACTGCTGCTTGACGTCGAGTTGATCTACAGGTACCCGCTGCGAGTGAGAGGCCAGGCTCCATCAGCTAGTGCAGATGCTGTTGATGGTGATGATGCCTGGATCCACTAGACCCAGCTCCTCATGCTCATTGACACAGAGCTGGTACCCACAGCCACGCCGCCGCTTCAGCGGACTGACCTTGACGTCAGGTTTGGCGCGGGGCGGCAGGAGGAACCCCACACTGCCGGCAATCAGCATGTGCCAGATGCTGTGGATGTAGAAGTAGTTCTCTTCCGTCTCCACAAAGGCATATAATGCCACTGCTGAGGTAGCAATGGTGGTGCCTGGGAACAGAAAGAAGACCCAGCGCTTCCAGGTTGGAGGGTAACAGCGCCGCCGCCGGATGGTACGCACCGTCTGCAGAACACAAACAGGAAACACTTCAAGTTTTTTCAAAATACAACACGACATTTTGGGAGGAAGTTCACCTCAATCTGAAACTATCAAGACCAGGGGTCACCAACACGGTGCCCGCGGGACGACCACATGAGTCGCCCGCTACCTGTTCTAAAAATAGCACCACTTTCCAATCTAATTTAATATGACTTCTATTTAATATGACTTCTAATATGACACTTGCACGTGAGCTTGATGTGACAATATATAAATAAAAAAATGTATATATTGTGACGGAGGTCCATTCCGATCAGCGCGGTCCTGGCATAGATCCGGAACACCTGGCGCCCACCATCAAGGCCGAATCAGGAACAGCCGCGCCTCATCAGCGCGGCAGCATAAAAGAGAGAGAAGGAGCTTCTACGGCGAGCAGTACCTCCGAAGAGTGCAGCAGCTAACTCCTCTCTCTCTCTCTCTCTCTCTCTACCACCAGACGGCCCGTGAAGACCAGACGACGGCATTATCCCCTACCACTCCGTTTCATCTGGGCACCGAGCACGAGAGCACACCTGGGACTGGGAAGAGCACCACGAAAGAAGAGGACACGAGCACCGAGCACCTAAAGACTGCACTATCCACGAGCACTCCATTCATCACGTTCAATAAATCCACCCTCCGGGGCACTTTTCTGTTCAAAACCTTGTTGTGTGATCCCTCTCCTGCGACAACTGGTGGAGAATGCGGGTATAACACCCAGGGGGATCACACACAAGTGTTTCTACAACCCGGATATTTAACCCTGCAGTTTTTTTTTCTCTCTCTCATTTTTTTTGTGTTTTTTTTGGATTCACAGTGTGTACGGTGTGCGACGCTCTCCAAAGAAATGGAAGACCTCGTCAAACACCTGGCTGAGATGACCATCCGACAACAGAAAATCGTCGAGTTCCTGGCGAAGCAGCAGAGCGAAACGGAGCGGAAGGTCAGCGATCTTCAGGGCGCCAGCGCCCAACAACTCCCGCTTCCCGACGCGAGAACGCAAGCTGTGCGGCTTCTCCCAAAGTTGACCCCCCACGATGACGTTGAATCCTACCTCCAGCTATTTGAGTCCACTGCAGGATCAGAAGGGTGGCCACGAGAAGAGTGGGCACGGGCGCTGGCACCGCTACTGACCGGCGAGGCGCAACGAGCTTTCTTTTCCCTGGACTCCAGTGTACGTGATGATTATGAAGAGCTTAAACGAGAAATACTCGCTCGCCTGGGTTTATCTCCCATCTCCGCTGCGCAGCAGTTCCACGGCTGGGAATATCGCCTTCGCCGGCCAGCGCGCGCTCAAGCCGCTGACCTATCCCGCCTCGCTCGACTCTGGCTGCTCGAAGGAAGCCCCTCCGCCAGCCAGGTCGTTGAACGTGTGGTGCTGGACAAACTGCTGAGAGCACTGCCTCGCGCACAGAAGCAGGCGGTCCGGATGAGAAACCCAACGACATTATGGGAGGCCGTAGAGGCCATTGAGCTGGCGGAGGTGGCCCACCGGGACGACACCGGAGAGCGTGCGCCACCGTACCCCCGGAGGGTGGTCCAGGACCCGCGTCCGCCAGAGGGCACCCCGCGACCAGAGAGCAGACCGGCGGCTCCCTTCCCCCACAACGAACCGATACCTACGGATCCACCATCACCCCCCAAGAAGAAATGGCTGGCGGGTTGTGGATTCCACCATCGGCTGCCGGAAGGAGCCCCGGGAGTGACGGTGAGGGTCAATGGACGCCGCTATCACGCGTTATTGGACTCGGGGAGTTCCGTGAGCCTGCTGAGGAGTCAGCTCCTCCCACCTCGACCAGAAACCCATGCCATACTGCCCCTAACGTGCGTCCACGGAGAAACCCGAGAGGTGAAGGCCCGCGACGTCCAGCTCCAGGCCAGAGGGGAGACCTGGATGGTCGAGGTGGGTTTAGTAAAAAACCTACCGGTGCCAGTACTCCTCGGCAGGAATTTCCCCGGGCTCGCAGGCCTGCTCACCGCCGCCACCCACCGACCCGTCAGCCCTGGAGGGAGCCGCCCAACCCCGTCGCAGGAGGAGGCTTCATCCAACCCGGCTGTCACCCTAACGCCGGATAGCGGGAGAGATGGTGAGTCCGCCCCCCCCTCTGCTAACCTCTTCTATGATGTGTTCCAGCGGGTTACACGAGGGGGGTCCTTCAGCCGCGAGCAGCATGAAGACGATCGGTTGAAGCACTGTTGGGCTCAGGTGCGCGTGGCTGAGGGACAGGAACTCCAACCCGGGCCCCATCCTCTCCCGCACTTCATCGTGAAGGATGGTCTGCTCTACTGCGTCGCCGAACGACGGGGGGAGATTAAGGAGCTACTCGTCGTCCCCCGGTCGAAGACGGAGACGGTGTTGGAGCTCGCGCACCCCCACCCAATGGCCGGGCACCTGGGAGCAGGAAACACGACCCAGCGGATCCGAGACCGCTTCCATTGGCCGGGGATTGACGGCAAGGTAAAAGCGTTCTGCAAGGCATGTCCTACATGCCAGAAGACATCACCGCGAACGCCTCCCCCCAGTCCACTGATTCCACTCCCCATCATAGGGGTGCCCTTTGAGAGGATTGGGATGGACTTAGTGGGGCCGTTGCCGAAGTCTGCCCGAGGCCATGAGCACATCCTGGTCATCGTGGACTACGCCACCCGGTACCCGAAAGCCGTGCCCCTACGCAAAGCCACCGCGAAGAACATCGCGCACGAGCTGTTCCTGCTGTTCAGCCGTGTGGGCATCCCCAGCCAGATCCTGACTGACCAGGGAACCCCCTTCATGTCCCGGCTGATGGCTGACCTCTGCCGGCTGCTAAAGGTCGACCAGCTCCGCACCTCGGTCTACCACCCCCAGACGGATGGCCTGGTCGAGAGGTTTAATCAGACCCTGAAGAGGATGCTTAAAAAGGTGGCTGATGAAGACAGGCGCGACTGGGATCGGATGATCCCCTATGTCCTCTTCGGCATCCGGGAGGTCCCCCAAGCCTCCACAGGGTTCACGCCATTCGAATTGCTGTTCGGCCGTCAACCAAGGGGACTCCTGGATGTCGCCCGAGATGCGTGGGAGCAGCAGCCGGTAGCGCTCCGCTCTGTGGTCGAACACGTGACCCAGATGCGTCAGAACATCGAGCGGGTCATGCCATTAGTCCGGGAACACCTGGTCCAGGCGCAGCAAGCCCAACAACGGCACTTCAACCGGGCAGCCCAACCCCGAGAGTTCCAACCGGGAGATCGAGTGATGGTCCTGGTCCCCACCTCAGCCTGCAAGTTTCTGGCCAAGTGGCAGGGGCCATACACCATCACAGCAAAGGTCGGCGACGTCAACTATAAAGTGCGACAGCCAGGGAGAAGACAGCCCGAGAAACTATATCATATCAACCTCCTGAAAAAGTGGGTGGGGACCAGAGAACAACTGGCCGCACTCGCCTCCTGTTCCCCGGTGGTAGTGGATTCCAGCGAAGACCTATCGGCTGCCCAGAAGAAGGAGCTGCAGCACCTGGTCAGTCAGTTCCAGGATGTGTTCTCCGATCAGCCAGGGCAGACCAACGTCGTCGAACACCACATTAGGACCCAACCAGGAGTCATCGTCCGGCAACGGCCCTACAGAGTGCCGGAAGCCCGTCGGCAGGCTATAGAGGAAGAAATACAACAAATGCTGAAGTCGGGGAGTGGAGCCCCGAGTGGATGAGCTCCTGAATCGTCTAGGGAGGGCCCGGTACATTTCCACCCTAGACCTCACCAAAGGCTACTGGCAGGTGCCAGTGGCCGCAGAAGACAGGCCCAAGACCGCCTTCTCGACACCATCAGGCCACTGGCAGTACCGACGTCTCCCCTTCGGCCTGCATGGAGCCCCGCCCACATTCCAGGGTATGATGGATATCCTGCTCCGCCCACACCAGACCTACGCCGCACTCGGAGGCGTGGGACGACCACTCGGAGGCGTGGGACGCCGCACTCGGAGGCGTGGGACGACCATCTGGACCGGCTGCGGAGGGTGCTCACGGAGCTCCGGAGAGCCGGACTAACCGTCAACCCCCGAAAATGTCACCTGGCCAAAGCAGATGCGTCGTACCTGGGATTCCGCGTGGGGCGTGGCATGATCCGCCCCCAAGATAAAAAGGTCCAGGCCATCCAAGAGGCACCTCGCCCCACCACAAAGACCCAGGTACGAGCCTTCCTGGGGTTGGCGGGGTATTATAGATGCTTCATCCCCAACTTCTCCTCTTTAGCCGCCCCCCTGACAAACCTGACCAGGAAGGGGCAGCCGGAGAAGATCGAGTGGACTCCGGAACTGGAGGGGACGTTCCGGAGCATAAAGCAGGCGCTCACGACGGAACCGGTACTCCGAGCGCCTGACTTTAACTGCCCCTTCCTGCTACAGACCGACGCCTCCGACACAGGGTTGGGAGCCGTCCTGTCCCAAGTGCAGGAAGGTGAGGAACACCCTGTGATTTACATCAGCAGGAAGCTGAACCCGGCCGAGACCCGGTACGCGGCCGTCGAAAAGGAGGCCCTGGCCGTCAAGTGGGCAGTCCTGGAGCTAAAGTATTACCTCCTGGGCCGGCGGTTCACCCTCCTGACAGACCACGCCCCACTACAATGGATGGCCAGAGCGAAGGAGACCAACGCTCGGGTGACCCGCTGGTTCCTTGCGCTCCAGGACTTCCACTTTGAAGTCCGTCATCGGGCCGGGGCCGACAACGCCAACGCAGACGGCCTATCCCGGATCTGGGCCGGATATGCAGGTTTGTCGGGGGTCACTCCCCACCCACCCTTAATCCCTAATCCATCTGTGATGCGTTTCAGGACCCGCCAGAACAACGCTTGGGGGGGGGAGTGTGACGGAGGTCCATTCCGATCAGCGCGGTCCTGGCATAGATCCGGAACACCTGGCGCCCACCATCAAGGGCGAATCAGGAACAGCCGCGCCTCATCAGCGCGGCAGCATAAAAGAGAGAGACGGAGCTTCTACGGCGAGCAGTACCTCCGAAGAGTGCAGCAGCTAACTCCTCTCTCTCTCTCTCTCTCTCTCTACCACCAGACGGCCCGTGAAGACCAGACGACGGCATTATCCCCTACCACTCCGCTTCATCTGGGCACCGAGCACGAGAGCACACCTGGGACTGGGAAGAGCACCACGGAAGAAGAGGACACGAGCACCGAGCACCTAAAGACTGCACTATCCACGAGCACTCCACTCATCACGTTCAATAAATCCACCCTCCGGGGCACTTTTCTGTTCAAAACCTTGTTGTGTGATCCCTCTCCTGCGACAACTGGTGGAGAATGCGGGTATAACACCCAGGGGGGATCACACACAAGTGTTTCTACAACCCGGATATTTAACCCTGCAGTTTTTTTTTCCTCTCTCTCATTTTTTTTTGTTTTTTTTTTTGGATTCACAGTGTGTACGGTGTGCGACGCTCTCCAAAGAAATGGAAGACCTCGTCAAACACCTGGCTGAGATGACCATCCGACAACAGAAAATCGTCGAGTTCCTAGTGAAGCAGCAGAGCGAAACGGAGCGGAAGGTCAGCGATCTTCAGGGCGCCAGCGCCCAACAAATCCCGCTTCCCGATGCAAGAGCACAGGCTACGCGGCTTCTCCAAAAGTTAACTCCCCACGATGACGTCGAATCTTTCCTCCAGCTATTTGAATCCACTGCAGGATCGGAAGGGTGGCCACGAGAAGAGTGGGCACGGGCGCTGGCACCACTGCTGACCGGCGAGGCGCAACGAGCTTTCTTTTCCCTGGACTCCAGTGTACGTGATGATTATGAAGAGCTTAAAGGAGAAATACTCGCTCGCCTGGGTTTATCTCCCATCTCCGCGGCACAGCAATTTCACGTCTGGGAATATCGCCCTCGCCGGCCAGCGCGCGCTCAAGCCGCTGACCTATCCCGCCTCGCCCGACTCTGGCTGCTCGAAGGAAGCCCCTCCGCCAGCCAGGTCGTTGAACGCGTGGTGCTGGACAAACTGCTGAGAGCACTGCCTCGCGCACAAAAGCAGGCGGTCCGAATGAGAAACCCAACCACGTTATGGGAGGCCGTAGAGGCCATTGAGCTGGCGGAGGTGGCCCACCGCGACGACCCCGGAGAGCGTGCGCCACCGTACCCCCGGAGGGTGGTCCAGGACCCGCGTCCGCCAGAGGGCACCCCGCGACCAGAGAGCAGACCGGCGGCTCCCTTCCCCCACGACGAACCGATACCTACGGATCCACCATCACCCCCCAAGAAGAAATGGCTGGCGGGTTGTGGATTCCACCATCGGTTGCCGGAAGGAGCCCCGGGAGTGACGGTGAGGGTCAATGGACGCCGCTATCACGCGTTATTGGACTCGGGGAGTTCCGTGAGCCTGCTGAGGAGTCAGCTCCTCCCACCTCGACCTGAAACCCATGCCATACTGCCTCTAACGTGCGTCCACGGAGAAACCCGAGAGGTGAAGGCCCGCGACGTCCAGCTCCAGGCCAGAGGGAAGACATGGATGGTCGAGGTGGGTTTAGTAAAAAACCTACCGGTGCCAGTACTCCTCGGCAGGAATTTCCCCGGGTTCGTAGGCCTACTCACCGCCGCCACCTACCGACCCGTCAGCCCTGGAAGGAGCCGCCCAACCCCGTCGCAGGAGGAGGCTTCATCCAACCCAGCTGTCACCCTAGCGTCGGATAGCGGGAGAGATGGTGAGTCCGTCCCCCCCTCTGCTAACCTCTTCTATGATGTGTTCCAGCGGGTTATACGAGGGGGGTCCTTCAGCCGCGAGCAGCACGAAGATGACCGGCTGAAGCACTGTTGGGCCCAGGTGCGCGTGGCTGAGGGACAGGAACTCCAACCCGGGCCCCATCCTCTCCCGCATTTCATAGTGAAGGATGGTCTGCTCTACTGCGTCGCCGAACGACGGGGGGAGATTAAGGAGCTACTCGTCGTCCCCCGGTCGAAGACGGAGACGGTGCTGGAGCTCGCGCACTCCCACCCAATGGCCGGGCACCTGGGAGCAGGAAACACGACCCAGCGGATCCGAGACTGCTTCCATTGGCCGGGGATTGACGGCGAGGTAAAAGCGTTCTGCAAGGCATGTCCTACATGCCAGAAGACATCACCGCAAACGCCTCCCCCCAGTCCACTGATTCCACTCCCCATCATAGGGGTGCCCTTTGAGAGAATTGGGATTGACTTAGTGGGGCCGTTGCCGAAGTCTGCCCGTGGCCATGAGCACATCCTGGTCATCGTGGACTACGCCACCCGGTACCCGGAAGCCGTGCCCCTACGCAAAGCCACTGCGAAAAACATCCGCAGGAGCTGTTCCTGCTGTTCAGCCGGGTGGGCATCCCCAGCCAGATCCTGACTGACCAGGGAACCCCCTTCATGTCCCGGCTGATGGCTGACCTCTGCTGGCTGCTAAAGGTCGACCAGCTCCGCACCTCGGTCTACCACCCCCAGACGGATGGCCTGGTCGAGAGGTTCAACCAGACCTTGAAGAGGATGCTAAAAAGGGTGGCTGATGAAGACAGGCGCGACTGGGATCGGATGATCCCCTATGTCCTCTTCGGCATCCGGGAGGTCCCCCAAGCCTCCACAGGGTTCACGCCATTTGAACTGCTGTTCGGCCGTCAACCAAGGGGACTCCTGGATGTCGCCCGAGATGCGTGGGAGCAGCAGCCGGTAGCGCTCCGCTCTGTGGTCGAACACGTGACCCAGATGCGTCAGAACATCGAGCGGGTCATGCCGTTAGTCCGGGAACACCTGGTCCAGGCGCAGCAAGCCCAACAACGGCACTTCAACCGGGCAGCCCAGCCCCGGGAGTTCCAGCCGAGAGATCGAGTGATGGTCCTGGTCCCCACCTCAGCCTGCAAGTTTCTGGCCAAGTGGCAGGGGCCATACACCATCACAGCAAAGGTCGGCGACGTCAACTATAAAGTGCGACAGCTAGGGAGAAGACAGCCCGAGAAACTATATCATATCAACCTCCTGAAAAAGTGGGTGGGGACCAGAGAACAACTGGCCGCACTCGCCTCCTGTTCCCCGGTGGTGGTGGATTCAAGTGAAGACCTATCGGCTGCCCAGAAGAAGGAGCTGCAACACCTGGTCAGTCAGTTCCAGGATGTGTTCTCCGATCAGCCAGGGCAGACCAACGTCGTCGAACACCACATTAGGACCCAACCAGGAGTCATCGTCCGGCAACGGCCCTACAGAGTGCCGGAAGCCCGTCGGCAGGCTATAGAGGAAGAAATACAACAAATGCTGAAGTTGGGGATAATAGAGCCATCCCAGAGCCCGTGGTCCAGTCCCATCGTGATGGTCCCGAAACCCGACGGCACCCTCCGCTTCTGCAACGACTTCCGAAGACTGAACGAAGTCTCGGAATTCGATAGCTACCCTATGCCCCGAGTGGATGAGCTCCTGGATCGTCTAGGGAGGGCCCGGTACATTTCCACCCTAGACCTCACCAAAGGCTACTGGCAGGTGCCAGTGGCCGCAGAAGACAGGCCCAAGACCGCCTTCTCGACACCATCAGGCCACTGGCAGTACCGACGTCTCCCCTTCGGCCTGCATGGAGCCCCGCCCACATTCCAGCGTATGATGGATATCCTGCTCCGCCCACACCAGACCTACGCCGCCGCATACCTGGATGATGTGGTCATCCACTCGGAGGCGTGGGACGACCATCTGGACCGGCTGCGGAGGGTGCTCACGGAGCTCCGGAGAGCCGGACTAACCGTCAACCCCCGAAAATGTCACCTTGCCAAAGCAGATGCGTCGTACCTGGGATTCCGCGTGGGGCGTGGCATGATCCGCCCCCAAGATAAAAAGGTCCAGACCATCCAAGAGGCACCTCGCCCCACCACAAAGACCCAGGTACGAGCCTTCCTGGGGTTGGCGGGGTATTATAGATGCTTCATCCCCAACTTCTCCTCTTCTCCTCCCCCTGACAAACCTGACCAGGAAGGGGCAGTCGGAGAAGATCGAGTGGACTCCGGAACTGGAGGGGACGTTCCGGAGCATAAAGCAGGCGCTCACGACGGAACCGGTACTCCGAGCGCCTGACTTTAACTGCCCCTTCCTGCTACAGACCGACGCCTCCGACACAGGGTTGGGAGCCGTCCTGTCCCAAGTGCAGGAAGGTGAGGAACACCCTGTGATTTACATCAGCAGGAAGCTGAACCCGGCCGAGACCCGGTACGCGGCCGTCGAAAAGGAGGCCCTGGCCGTCAAGTGGGCAGTCCTGGAGCTAAAATATTACCTCCTGGGCCGGCGGTTCACCCTCCTGACAGACCACGCTCCATTACAATGGATGGCCAGAGCGAAAGAGACCAACGCTCGGGTGACCCGCTGGTTCCTTGCGCTCCAGGACTTCCATTTTGAAGTCCGCCATCGGGCCGGGGCCGCCAAC
>SRMA01025794.1:26278-36512 GCA_007224835.1 Danionella cerebrum
CCCAGTCTCCACCCTCCCTGACAGAGGTTCCGGCCTAGCTTTAAATAGGCACTGGGCCTGTAGCCTTAATTGGACCAAACCAAGCATAGGGGTGCCACCAGTAAACCAAAACTAAATGAAGCAAAAACTAAAGAAGTTTATAAACCCATGCTGTTCACGTACTCTACCATTATAAATAATTAAAAGGGATCCCATAGCACATCATAACTACAATAATACTATGGGGATGAGGCCTCCCCGGGGCATCATCACAACCTGCCTCGAGGCTCCCTCAAACAATGTAGCTCCAAGCATTACATCACTATTCTAGACGTATTGTATTTATCTTCATTAATACTCAAGAACAGGCCAAGCAAAATAAAATATAATTGTTCAATGAGGTCATCCATAGCAGGAATGACCAGCAAATACATTGGCAGTCGTGTCGTTTTTGCAAATTTTATGAAACTATCTATTATTCTATTATATTACACAGTATCTTTTAAAAAAATTAGCATATTGTGATAAAGTTCATTATTTTCTGTATAGCACTGATAAACATTACACTTTAATATATTTCAGATTCATTTACACACAACTGAAGTAGTTCAAGCCTTTTATTGTTTTAATATTGATGATTTTGGCATACAGCTCATCTAAAAAAATTTTTTTGCATATTTCATCTGACCAATAAAAGAAAAGTGTTTTTAATACAAAATAAGTCAACCTTGAAATAATTCTGTTCAGTTCTGCACTGAATTCCTGGTCGGGAATCCTTTTGCTGAAATGACTGCTTCAATGAGGCATGGCATGGAGGCAATCAGCCCGTGGCACTGCTGCTATGGAGTTATGTCCTGGTGTTATGGAGGCCCAGGATGCTTTGATAGTGGCCTTAAGCTCATCCAGAGTGTTGGGTTTTGCAGCTCTCAACTTTCTCTTCACAATATCCCACAGATTCTCTATGGGGTTCAAATCAGGAGAGTTGAACACCAGTAATACCATGGTCAAGAAACCATTTACCAGTGGTTTTTAAACTGGAGCAGGTGCCAGGTTGTGCTGAAAAATTAAATCTTCATAAAGGTTATCAGTAGATGGAAGCATGAAGTCTCCTGATAGCTAGCTGCCCTTTGATAAAACACAGTGGACCCACACCAGCAGCTGACATGGCACCCCAGACCATCACTGACTGTGGGTACTTGACATTGGACTTCAGGCATTTTGGCATTTCCCAGTCTTTCTCCAGAGTCAGTCCAGTGCTGCTTCTCTGTAGCCCCGGTCAGGTGCTTCTGCCACTGTTTCTGGTTCAAAAGTGGCTTGACCTGGGGAATGCGGCCCCTTTGCCCATTTCCTGCACACACCTGTACACGGTGGCTCTGGATGTTTCTACTTCACACTCATCCACTGCTTTTGCAGGTCCCTTAATGTCTGGAATCACTCCTTCTCCACAATCTTCCTCAGGGTCCGGTCACCTCTTGTCGTTGTGCAGCATTTTCTGCCACACTTTTTCCTTCCCACAGAGGTGCCTTGATACAGCACTCTGGGAACAGCCGATTCGTTCAGAAATTTCTCTCTGTGTCTTACCCTCCTGCTTGAGGGTGTCAGTGATGGCCTTCTGGACAACAGTTTTACCCATGATTGTGGTTTTGAGTAACGTACCACACTGGGAGTTTTTAAAAGAATCTTTTGAAGGTGTTCAGAGTTAATTAGTTGATTCAAATGATTAGGTTAAAAGCTCGTTTAGAGAACCTTTTCATGATATGCAAATTTTTGAGCTGTATGCCAAAATCATCAAAATTAAAACAATAAAAGGCTTGAACTGCTTCAGTTGGGTGTAAATGAACCTGAAATATATGAAAGTGTTTATCAGAAAATATTCATTACAGAAAACAAAGAACTTTATCACAATATGCACTTTTTTGAGATCCCGTATATCATGAGACAGAGTAAGCACATTTTCTATTGAATTAGGGTATTCGCAGATCATCAGTCGTTTGCATGTTTGTTTTTGTTTCAGCTGTACGCTTCTTGTGGATGAAACTGATTTGGGGCGGCGAGTTACAGAATCCTCACCTGCACAGTTTTCCTCCAGTATTATCCTGGGAAAGGAAACCTTCGAGGGTTGTGTCTCCAGCCTCTATCTCAGAAGGTCAGTTCTGTGATCAGCAACATCTAAAGGGTCGGGTGAGAAAACATTTGCACGTAATTGAAGACGTGAAGCATTTCCCTGTGGCTCAGTTGCTAACAACGCAAAGGTCATGTGTTCAGTCGCTTTTGGCTTTAAAAAAAAAATATATTAAAAAGATGTACAAAAGTTTGGGCACCCCTGTAAATGTTCATGATTTACTTTGTGAATAAAACGCTGCTGTTGAACCGACACTGAACTGCATTCGCTTGAAACAATTTGAAACAGCGCTGTTCCCTGATTGGTACCTCACACGTTACGTTTTTACCCACTCATAAATAAAAAGCAACGACTGATTTCCCAAAGTGTAATTGAGCAAAATGATATCTGACTGTGAAATGAAGTTACAGTTGTTTCATATATTGTAAAAGTAAAGTACAGATGCAATTACAATTACGAATTACATTTACTTCTTCACGGCCCATGCACCAAAGTTTTGTGGAAAGCGTGAAGAATTAATGGAAAAGCTTTGGATCATTTTTCTCCCAACATCTCTGAGCATGAAGAGCCCGCTTTTAATCACACCAGAAACGTTCAGAAATATTCAGATCTGGACGTTTCAGAACGTTCTGCTTGTTCCTCTGCATGAATGCTGCAGTAGATCTGGAGCCGTGTTTGGGGTCGTTGTCCTGCTGAAAGATCCAGCCCCGGCAGATCCGTGACAAACCTCACCATAGCGACGGATTCCAGCACCTGCACCGGCTTCAGAGCCCCATGCCCTGAGGAAGCACTCCACATTTTACTGCAGTAACCTAGGCGTTCTGTGTTTCCAGACCAGGATCCCTGTTCCGGGCAGAAGACCTCAGTGAGTTTTCGTCTTCAGGAGACCTTCGCTTGAGCTCATGCAGCACCATTCGCTGAAAACCCAGCAGCAGGTTGGTTTGATCCAGAGCAGATTCTACTGGTGTTCTTTTCTGATGATCTTTGACGACAGTGTCAGGGTTATGGGCGGCACGGTGGCCTTCCACTTAGGAGTTTGCATGTTCTCCCGATGCTTGCGTGGGTTTCCTCCGGTTTCCCCCTCAATCCTAAAAACATGCGGTTAGGTTAATGAAATAATCTGAATTCCCCTTCGGTGTGAATGTGTGAGCTGCTCTGCGATGGACTGGCGACCTCTCCAGGGTGTACCCCCACCTCCCCCCCAATGTGAGCTGGCACCAGCTGTCCCAGGGGGCAGGAAAATAAACGAATTGTCCCATATTTGATGCTTTTATTTTGGCAAACAGCAGGAGATAAATATCAAATGTATCTAAAACATTCACCGTTCTAAACAGCTAGGGACTCCTGTCCTGGGGAAAACGTTTGGCTGCTGTGGGAACCAATGGGATGGAGTGCTCATTCGTTTATAGCAAGTCAATTATTTTTAACTGCAAATTGATTTTTTTTGTTTTCCAGAGACTAAGAGCTGACACACGCTGCCAGGAGAGAAATCACAAAGCATTCTGCACGGTGTACGACTGATTTTCATTCCCCGATGTGTTTGCGACAGCTTCTTTGCTATCTGACCTCTACTGGATCAAAATGAATTAAAGTGAGAGTGCTGAAAGGGTTTGATGATTATTTGACAGACATGAGCAACGCTTGTTGCAGTTTCATATTGTTTTTTAGGGCGTTCAGGCTACAGATTTGGTAAACACCCTGGTCGCTTACCGAGGAGTCAGGGACATTATTTTACTCATAATGACATGAGGAATAATATAAACTCTGATCGTGTTCCAAATTTGTGCTAGCTAGGGTTAACGGTTTAGCTAGGGAGCCATTACTATGATACACTTTCTGATGATCTCTACAAAAGCAAATACTTTCGCACAGTGCTTGGATAACAAGGTTCTGCATTAGAGTTTTCCAAAATTTGACTCCTTGTTCAAAAGACACAGCAGTCAAACCCGTTTGGATGTCTTGGCAAAAATTCTAGGGGGAGATGGATGTTACGTTTTTTTTTTTTCAAAGCAAAAGACAAATAACAATATGTTGCTTTGGCAAGTTAAACAATAATAATAATATTAAATGCTACATTTTGATGTGTTTGTTATTTTCTTTTAAATGAAAGGAAACCGTTATTTTATTAGTAATAATAATTACAATAATAATGAACTGTGTGTTTAAGGCGTGTATTAACGTTTAAACAAACATAGAACGCAAATGTTTGATTCAGAGATCGATTACAATACTTTATTCATGATTTGTGCCAAACTTTAATGATGGCAGGTAAATCTAACAGGGGAGCGTCACCACAGAGCAGCATCAAATCAGACCCGTCCTACATAGAACCCGCATGAAAACTGTGGTTGAAATGTGATGAACGCTAACGAGGAAAGGAAATAGAAGGATTGAATGGTTCTCTGAGGCCGAGACTCTCGGGAGGACACACTCATCTATAGGAAGGAACCGTTGTTGGTTGCTGATCCTCCAAACCCAAAGGCAGGCCTCTGTGAACAGGCTGTTGTGGACAGAAATGGAAAGGAACAAATGTAAACAATTAGGAACATTCTGTAGACAGAGGAAGCTCAAGAAGGGTAGTTTTGGTAGAAGACTGGTTTTGTGGTTTCCACTGCTGATGTTCAGAAGCTCAGTTCCAGTAAAAGCAGAATCTTTCACACAAAGATATTTTTTGACAAATACTTGTTCCCAATTTTGTGAGGTGGCTCTTTTCTGTTTGCTCTTTGCGCCTGAAAGACCTAAAGGAGTGAGTTTGGTGGGATTCATAAGCAGAGCAGTGAATGAAGCGCATACATCGTCTGGACCACACCCACTGACAAGAACCCTCTTGAGCAGCGTTAGTCCAGTACCTTTGGTCCAGGATTCAATCAAAAAAGAACTGCCAGTCAGTCGTTCTTAATACTTTATTAATCAATTTTCAAATAAAAACTTGAGGGAGGTCTGAGGTTCCGAGCGAGTGATTGACAGCGGAAGGCATTTCAAATCAACCAGCACAAGCTCCATTTAATCAGAATCTTCACATGATCCAATCATTTGCTTGAGTGGAGCAAAAAGAAACAATGACAGAACTTCTCTCTAGGATTTCACTGGTTATTTTGTGAAAAAGTCAACTCCTCTGAGCTCTTCAGGCAGATACTCCTGCTCCACTAGGCCATGGAAGTCAGGGTTGTACTTGTAGCCCTCAGCGTAGCCCAAGTTCTTCATGAGTTTGGTGGGGGCATTTCGCAGATGGAGGGGTACGGGAGGCAATGGACCTCTGTGAGTCCTCACGCATGCCTTCACTTTATTATAGGCCTGGTACACTTCCACAGATTTGGGCGCCCGAGCCAGATATACCACACACTGAGCAAGAATGATCTGAAAGAGGAAGAGGAAATAAATCTACAGAGAGAAACTGAACACGTTCCCTCCTCTGTATTATGCGACCTCCCCGTTTATGATCTCCGGGCCAGGGGCAGAAGGAGGCCCATACAGCAGGTTCTTACAGCCTTAGCAGCTAACTTTTATCCATGAGGAAAAGCAAGAACCACAAAGTGCTTATGTTTCAAGCATACAACAATCTAGAAATGTTTTAATGTCCAGAACCGAATTAAAATCTGGTGTCTCTCGGGCCCAAAAGCAGAGCTCCAAACTGGCGGTTTCGTGGGCGCCGGCACATAAAATATAATCTGTGAGTCCGCCACTGACTCCGACTGAGTTTGTTTTACACCCATGGGCGCTGACCTGTTCTGTCCTGACGTGACGTGGAAGATAGGAGAGCTCGAATCAGGATGCACACGAATAAAAAACCTATTCACTCAGCTGCCTGCAAACTTACGATTCACAACCAAAAATGTCCCAGATTTGCCAAACATTAGGAGATAAGATTGTGACGCTGACAGCACATTTACCTCACATTCCGGCATCCCAATGAGATGACAGGCCTGAAACGTAGATACAGCCTGAGTGAGTGCCAGCGGGTCTGCCAAACCTGAGCAAGAGAGCTTAGTGGTGAAATGCACTGGAGATGGGCGACACATTTACAAACAGCACAAAGATTTTTCATGAGGGCAAGCTTCTACTTTGAAATATCTGACGGACGAATAATTACAAGTACATTTTTACGAGGTGCTAGGACCCACAGGGCTACCAGAATCTAATGAATATTTAAACCAATGTTTAAAAAACAAAATGGATTAGAGCTTTAAGACTTCGCCTTGGAAGCATCAACATCATGGCACATGGCGGATGGTTTTTTGAAGGGAATTCCTCAGAGGAACCAGAGGTAATCAATGTGAATACTAACCAACATCCTCGCTGGCGAATCGCACAAGCCTCCGAGCGACATAAAGCGGTTCCTCACCACCCTCCAGCATCCGTCCCAGCCAGTAGAGGCCAGCATTGGCATCAGAGCCTCGCATTGACTTGTGCAGAGCTGAGATGCTATTATAGTGCTCCTCACCTAGCTCACACATGAACATAAAGAAAAATGTACATTTCTATCAAGCTAGTTCAAGATGTCAAACCATGTCCTAATATTTACTTTTTCCTTAGAATCATTCAAATCTTTGAGACGTTCATCACTCGAGAAGCTTGAGGAGAATGTTTTTTTTTTACTTGGTTCAAGCCAGAGACTCATTTTATATTTGGCACAATGAAAGCACACCCATTGGTGTCATAAGAGCCCGCCCGCCCGCCAAAGATCACTGCTGTTTGCATGACGGAACAGAACTGCTTCTCTTCACTCAGATTGGTTTTCAAACAGTGCTCAGAAGGAACCTGTGAAGTGAAAGCTCTGGGACTATTGGTGCTGAGCAATTAATCAGCTTCAGTCCATCATCCCAATGTATGTTGTATGACCGACTCGGAGAACTCGCATTCAAGCAACCAATCAACTCCATCTAACTCAGTGGGCCAATGAAAAAGCTTCATTACGCAGAGAATTTGAGCTTGGGAGGGGCTCTGCTCAGGCATACGCTTCACTAAGGATTCGGCGTTGCCATGTGGAGCAGGCTGTGCCGGCACATTTATGCCTGGATGGTCAAGACAGACTACAGTCTCTCACAGCCATGTCCGTACATCCCAGGTGTCTCGAACCGGATGCACTGTCTTGCTCAAGAAACCATCCAGGAGAGAGGAGACCCCATCCCCTGGTAGGCCATCAGATCTGGGACAGATTCTAAGAAGCGCAGATAGATCTCTTTGCCTCCCCAAAGAATTCCCAGCGCTGGCTCTTTTACTTGCTATTCCTGGCTTCTTTCGGGATAGATGCTCTGATTCACTGCTGTACGTGTTCAATTAAGTGGAGAAAGCCCACGTTTTCGACCACTGACAGTGGCTGGTCATCCAGTACAATAAACTCGATAATCCTGTCGGTTATCTTTATTGCTCGTTGGCCGTCTTGTGTAAACTTTTCTCTTTGTTTGAATGAAGCTTCCAATGTTTGTTGCGTCTGGCGCGGCTTGTCCTTCTCATTGGTTGCTTGTGGCAACACAACTTCCTGTGTTTGAATCCTGAGCTGCGAAGAAGAATTGATTTCCGCTTTGCAGCAATAAGCAAAGCTAGCATAACTAGGTTATGTTTAGGAAAATGGTATTGGATCGGTACGTGGACTCAAATACTCGCCGATACCGACGCCAGATTTTTTTGTGGTATCGGCAGCATTATCAATACTGGTATCGGAATCAGAACAACTCTAATGTTAACCTTCCTCTAGGAGGGGTTTGATCTCCTACCACCACCTAACAGCGAGATTCCTCAAGAACATACCTCAAAGTCAGTAGACCTTACATTCCTGTCTTTGAAGACAGCACTCCTGACTGCCCTGGCCTCGAATAAGAGGGTAGAAGACCTTCAAGCACTCTCTGCTGATGATACCTGGCTACAGTTTGAACCTGGTGATTCTCACCTAGTGATGAAAACCCAGGCCCGGATTTGTTCCCACCATGCTCTTCTGCTCCCCTGCCCTCTTAATTTGAGAGCCTACTCCACTAGAGGCGTGGCTGCCTCGTGGGACTAACATTTGGGGATCTGCGGGTTGGATTTCACCCAACACCTTCATGTAATATTACAGCCTGAGTGTGGACTCCTTGGTGTCTTCAGAGTTGAGTGTGGCAACACCAGTGACGACCAATAAATAGGTGTAGCTTGTGTTTATGGCTGGTGAAGCATTGTTAGTGGGTCCGGCTTCTTCAGCAGCACAGACAGAGTTGATTGGTCGCTTAGAGTGCGAGTTCTTGGAGTCTGTCATGAAAAATATGTCTACGCTCCCTCTGTCAGGGAATGAGGGGTTACGCAAGGAACCTAGACATTATCGATTCATTAATTTCTGGGTTGTTCGCGTTCTTTCAGTTGGCTAAGGTTAATGCGAGGCTTTCGTGCTGTAGATTACATGAGGAAACTTGAACCGACACAGTTCCTTGACCAGCATCGTGTCCAGTGTACATCTGCTTCAGTGCAACAATTATTATTATTATGATTTATTGTTAAAATATCATGATTTTATGTGTTCACATAAAGCTTTAATTGCAAGATTTAAACTTGAATGTTTCTTTGTACTCTTCATCAATGTCCGATTACATGGAAATAGTGATTTTAACATTAAAATTCATTTTGTGTCATGATCTGGAATGGAGTAAGGATTCTCAGATGGCTAACTTCAGGATTTTTCATAATTGGGTAATGATTTAAATATTCATGAAATGCCCAAACCCAGTGAACATCTTTATTGTGTACTGAGAGATGGAGCAGATGTTAAGGGCATCTTTCCCAGTTCATTAAGTGTAAAAGGAAGTTAAACATGAAATTATTTTGGTTCTATAACAGAACCGCAGATCTCAGCAGGAGCTAGGTGAAGCCAGGTTAGAGCCAGCAGAGTGGAGACCAGGAACAGGGATTTAACCAGCTTGGTGCCTCCAGAGATCAAGATTTGAAGTAGGAGGAGCCTCTAGCATGTTCAGATAAGAGCTGACTGTTTCTGAAGGGGAGAGAATCAGGGTAGTGGTTTCAGGGGTTTCTGGCGAAGGCCCGTGGCTGGGAGCGGGATTCCTGCCCCTAAACAGAGAGAACTTTGGAAAGGAAGCAGTGAGCACTTCCCCCCGGTTCATCATTTGGTCAAATCTGGTCCTAAATGATTCCCACAAATGGAAAGAGCTCTGATATTTCAAAAGTGTCTGATTGAAAGGGATTGTGATGGGAAATGACAGAAGTTCACATTCTTCAGATGCAAAACAAATACTCACCGGCTCGGTCATAGAGGAAATGTGATCGTTGCAGCACCTCCTTTACGTGCTTTTCCATCAGAATAATTCTGTCCGTATTCTGGAGAGAACAAGCCTGAAGTGCCATCTGAAGCCCATTGAGAGCTGCTCGAGCGTCTCCATCACACAGGTGAGCAAGCGTGTCCAGCGCGGCCTGCTCTACACACACCTGAGGTCTGGGAAACACAAGTTACTAATCACCTGCGAAAAGCCCTAGATTGCCGCGAGTGAACTAGACGAGCTGAAATATGATCACAATTCAGAAGAACGTTCCAAGAGACACAACACAATCTTGATTTCTTTCCCCCTGCTTCATCCCACTAGAGCGAGAGCTGGGGGCATGGGCGAACGCGGCATTTTTTTATGACACGTGGCAAAAATAATAAAACGATTATGATGATGAGGAGGTGAATTGGTTTAGTCCTGAGCTCCGTGAATGACAGCTGTTGATTGTTGGTTGCAAAGTAAAGATCAAAGCTGCCAGGTGTCCAATGTAGAAACAAAAAGAAGATAAAGGTACGCAACAATGTTCTCTCTGTATGATTAAAGTTTGCTGCCATTACGTTAGCTCTCACGTTTGTTAGCCTTCTTGCATATGATCTTATTTCAGTGCATGTAACAGTGTATGTGACAAAAAAAATAGACAATAAAAATAAATTAATAAAAGCCATTTACAAAGCTTTTATATAAACAAATATATAAACAAAGCTTTTATATATTTTATAAACAATTACAACAGTTGCCTATATGCCCCAGGAGCCTCTGAAAGGACTTCAGTTTGACCACTCGTCGTGATGACATCACTGCAAGAGCGACCATCATGGCCCGAGTGCGCTTTACCTATGCTCAATCCTGAGATAAGAACGACAAGTAAAGGGGCTGAAGCACCATCTCG